>AWOL01S0002191.1:63586-95425 GCA_000715115.1 Nicotiana otophora
TGATTTCGATTCATTTCTCATGCTTCAATTATGGTTGGTGGTTGCAAACACTATCTAGTGCTATTTTACTTTATCTTTCACTAGGAAAGTGGGTAAGGGTTTGGTATAAATGAATAGCAAGAACTCGAGGCTTTAAACCTTATTTAATTGAATCGCTTTGAAATATGTGGGTTCTACTTGGCATAAATAGGTTGATCTTAATTGTAACTCTTTTATATTTGAAAAAATCATAAAGAAGAAATACTACATAACTATTGGAAAATGTTGGGTAGTCATTTAGAAACCATTTGCATATCAAAGGACTTCCCATTTTAAATATATCATATTAATACTAATAACATTACATTCCACAGATGGGGACACAACCTTTATTTCTTAATCCAATTAATCAATTCTCTTAACAAAATAACTTCTCTTTATAATTCACAATTATCAAACTCTTTTCAAACAAACGGAGTATAATTACAGCCTTAGTCAAGTGATAAACTATTCAAGTAACCTTTTCACTCTTATTCCATGTGTGATTCGACCCCAATATAGTTGGGGTATTATATTTGATATCGACTGCTTTACACCATTTATATATGTGTTATTTGAGTGTATCAAATTTTGGCGTCGTTGCCGGAGAATATGGTTTTGAAATTATTAACTAGTGTGTGCTTTACTTTATATCTTTTTCTATTCCATCACACTTTTCTTGTTTTGTTTGGTGTAACTAGGCAAGCATGGGTGATCCGAAAAATGTGTTTGCAGCTATGGATGAGTACATTGATGATTGAAATGTCATTGTCCCTCCTAGATTTGACGCGACTACCATCAAAGTGGAACATATTCTATACCTAATGCTAAAGGCGAAGGGGTTCTTCCAAAATTCTATCGACGATGATCCAACACAACACCTCAAAACGTTTGTGGGTGTGTGTGCAATGCATAAGCAAAATCATAATTCGGATGATGCCCTAAGGTTGAGGGTGTTCAAACACTCTTTAGCCAGAAAGGCAAGGCAATGGATTCATAGTCTACTTCCTAACCCCATCCACACTTGGGCTGAATGTGTGCATGTCTAACTAGGGAAATGGTTTCCACAAAGTAAGAAATCCGAACTTTGGGACAAAATTTTCTTCTTCAAGCAATTACTGGGGGAACAACTACATGAAGCATGGGTTAGATTCAAGTAGTATTTTGTGAGATCACCAAATCATGGGTTTATGAAAAATATTTTATTGGAGAAGTTTTACACAGGTTCGGATCCTATGAACCAATCTGTAGCCAACAATGCGGTCAATGATCGTTCATGGACAAAACATTTGCAAGAGTCACTTAAATCCTCAACAAGGTGGCCGAACACAACCAAGCTTGGCATTCGGGTGACACAAGTGAAATTTCATATGGTACCCCTTATTTTACCAACATTGCCAAGAAAAATTAAGAAAGTGATCAATTGATTGTTAGGATTGCTACCAATGTCGATGCTTTGACAAAAATATTTACGAAAATCCAAACAAAGAAAGTGAATATTCTAGAAGAAATACAACCAATGTGAAATGCCAACTATCAACATCAAGAAGGCCAACATCAAGATTATCCTCCAATATAATATGAAGAAGCGTATGTTAACAATTCACAAGGAGGATATCAAAGACAAAACTACCAAGGGTCTGGACAACAACATCAATGGAGACCTAACTCCCAAGGACAAGGTAACCAACAATGGCGAAATGACAAAGGTTGTTCAAATCAAGAAAATAGGAGCAAAAATAATAACAATTTTGCAAATCAGAGTTCAAACCCCTATGTTCCAGCTAATACTCTAACTCTCAACATTGGAGGGAAAGTTCTTCAAGCGACCGAAGTAATTCCAAATTGGAGAACATGCTTGAAAGAGTATTGCAAAATCAAGAGAGGTCCGACACTTCAACGAAAAATATGACTGAACTTGTGGATTTTCACACCGCATCTATTCAAAAGTTGGAGATGTAAATGAGATATCTTTCAAGAGAACAAACCCCAAAACAAAAACACGGCTTGCTCCTTATGCGTAAATAAAATAAACAGTAAAGTAAAAACAGTATTTTTTACATGAAAAATCACCCGGCTCAAAGGTACAAAAATCACGACCTATCACGTAGGATTTTAACTTCAACTTCACTAGAACAACTGAGCCTAATGTACTGATTACAACACTTGTAAGCCAATACCCTCACACTTCTTCTACTTCTACTTGTTGTATGAATTACAAGTTACTCTAACTTGCACATTTAGACAATACTCCAACTAACATTGTTTGAATAGCATCTTGATTACAACTAATCTCCTAATACACATGACCTAACTAACTCAAGAAGAAATGACGTTTAGAACACACTAATGAGAGACTTGAGTGTTGAACTGAAAATGCTATATTGCGTCCTTCAACCGATGTGCAAAAGGATAGTCTTCACAGTCCATAGGCAAAGTATTTAACTTCTCAATACTCCGAGATCTTTGGGAGTCCTACACGTAGTCAAACTCTCGTTTGCTTGCAATCCTTAAGTTCTGATGAATCCACGAATCTTGTGACTCATATCTACCAGATATGCAGTCAGATATTCTTGGGAAACAATACTTATCGCATCAAGAGTCTATTCTAGCAATATCGGACTGCAGTAACTTTATGTAAAAGTTACTGCCTTGTAAGAATTTTCAGTAACTACTTTGAGAACCTAGTTCTTAGCACGCATTCATTACACAATTATTAATCATCAAAACTCGATTCTCAACACATTCACATGAATTTTGCCCCATGAGAATTCAATGATAATACTTTTGCCTTTTCCCTTTTTAACTTAAAATATGAGGATTTATATGACTGACCCAACTTGTTTAAGACGGGAGTATAGTTATTTTTGTTATTGTTTTCATTCTTTCTCTTTTCTGTCTTAATTACCGTTCTTATTGGAAAGTTGAAACTGTTCTTTAGGAAAAATATATATTTATAGGGAAAAAATAAAGAAGAAAAAAAGAGGGGGCATATCATCTATACAGAAGCAAGCAACGAAGAGTAAATGTGCTACCGAATATGCAGACCAACAGGCAACAGCCCTCGAGCGTTGCAATACATTAGAACATTTCCTGCATTCATTCCCTCAACAGTTTTCTATCAGCCCTGTGTGAGTATATGTTATATTGTGAACTTGTTCAACATTTAACCAATAAAATTTGATTTATATCGTGAAATAATTTTCAGAACAAAAAGAGTAATGCAAAAGTCCATATTTCCCATGAAAATAGTAAACAAGGTAATATTGTCAACATGATTTAATTTTGCACTGTTAAAGACCAGAAGTTTGAAAGAGACATGAAGTTGTTGGCTTCATATGTTGGAAAGAAGAAAACCTGTTGGCCTCAACTTTGACTTCATTCAACGCTTTCTCACAATAATACTCCACCCCACATATTTTAGAATATCTTTATTAAAATTGTTTTTCAGTTTTTCACATATTGTTCGATGTCCTCATGGAGCCGATCAAATAATTATTCTATAATTAAAGAAAACATAAGTGAGCGCCTCATCTTTTAAGATTTTAACTATATAATAAGTAGGGGTGTCAATAGTTCGTTTCGGCCGGTTATTTTATAAAATTTGTATCATACCAATTTTTCGGTTATTCTATTATGTATAACCAAGATTAGACTTTTCGAAACCGTCTCAATCACGTCGGTTTCTCTTCGTTATCGGTACAGTTCGGTTAATTTTCGATCTTTTTTTAAATATCAAGTCAAATTTACCAGTAGAAGTAGAACGTAATAACATACATTCATTTATAGGACTTATCAAAACTCTCTAGACATTTTTACGGGTTAAAGGGTGATGAATTTTAAAAAATGAAGGTGGCTAGAGTATAGATCCATCAACTATTCTACAACAACGTAAAAGAAATCAAGCAAAGGCAAAAAAAAATATAAATCACACGAGTGAAAAGATATTAACCAAGATGAGACTCAAGAATAAAGTCTATAGAAGATTAAATATTCAAAAAGATAAATCTAAATTACATGAAAGGAAATATATTTAATACATTATAGTTTGCTACTCATAATCGCTAGAATACTTTATATTTTGCCAATAAAGATACTTGAAATAACTTAGTTTAAATAGAAGTAACATAATAGGTTTTAGAATTAGTATTTTGAGTTTAATTACTTGTTGGCTTGTAATAGTTTTCATAATTTCAAGTCCCAAAGAAACATTTAATGCATTATTATTTAACTTACTAGATAAATATATGTTTTACATGTAAAATTTATTCGGTACGGTTCAGTATTTTTTCGGTTTATTTTTATAAAATAACAAATCTATCATAATTATCAGTGTTGTTATAAAATTATATAAAAACCTACTATTTTTTTAAAAAAATCTAAAAATTGGTTCGATACGGTACAGTTCGATTGGTTTAATCGGTTTTCAATATCCGTCGGTGATACCCCTAATAATAAGTGAAAGTCCCTTGGTACGACGAAGGGCATTTCCGTAAATGTGATCTCTAAGATTGGGAAAATTGTCCTATAGACTTCCATCTGTCCAATTTTAAACACCGCGTGTTTAGATTTTGGTCTTTGTTTTCTTTTTCCTTCAGATTTTCATTTGGGTTCTTCTTTGCCCTTTTGAGAGAACGCCTCACTTTTCAATTCTCACTTCATCTTTTCTTATGCTTCCTCCTTTCCTTTTTTTTTGGTGAATTTTGCTGTTCTTCTTCTTACCCTCTGCTTTGCAGCTTTGCGTATTATTTTCTGGCTGCCTTTCTTTTTTCTTTCAATATTGTATATTTTGGTTTTTCTGAAGAGGGACGTTGTTTCTAATTAGTTGCATTTTCTAATTAGTTGCATTTTCTAATTAGTTGCATACCATGAACGAATCAAGAGGGTCGAATTAAGAAATAATCCTGAGGTGTTGGATGTTGGTTCAGATAATCTGTTTCAGCAGCTATTATTTTATATTTCTCTTCACCGAATCATGAATGGATTTCTTTAATGACTTTTTGGGGGTCTTTCTTCATGTTCTCTGTGTGGTTCTGCTCATGCATGTAATTAATTGTTTGACAGCCTTTACGGGAGTACACACAATGTGTACAGAAGGTATTTGATAATATGCCTGACTGCCTGAAATAGCTTATCAATTGTTTATTTGGTGCCTTTTACCTTTTACCTTTTACCTTTTACATGTAGTTGACGATATTTTTGCGTGTTAAAATGATTTATTATTATTTAATTGGTACTTTTAGTTGTAAGCTTACAAGATTTCATCTTATACTAATATAACCTTCTTTAAATTTTCCTCTGTTAATTTGTTCAGCCATTCATGTGTTTCAATCTATTTTTTAAAAGATATTTGAACATCTTGAAATTTGGGTAATTTTTGGTTGGATTTCTGCGTGCATATCGGTAAGTTTGTCTGTTTTGCTCATGCATGTTTTATTTTTTCACAATCAATCAATTTTACTTGCATTGGGCCATGACGATTTTGCAACCAGAATGCTTTTTTAAAGTTTTGGTCTCTGTGTTTACATATTTTCCACTACTCATATTCAGTGAATTCTAATTTCTCGATTCATGACATAATCGAACGTTTGTGATCCGTTTAGTTAGAATATAATGATCACAACATTTTTATTCACAGGCTTTTGAAGTGAAAGTCGCTCAAGATGGGGAAAAAGAGATACTACTATAACTGTAAGAGATAATTTTGTGACTGCTTGCTTAATCATAATGCAAAATGATTGTGCTTTATGTTTTATTTTATGTTCTATAGATTATCTACTTAATAAATTAAATATTAAGATTACAAAATGTAGACTCTATTTTTAAAGGAATTTTATCAAATGTGCCAACTAAACAGGATCCGTTTGGATCTAGCTTATTTAGTACCCTTAATTTTAAAGGCTCGCGGTAGTCCGCACGGCCAGTAAGGATATAAAAATCGAAATATACAAGAATTTTTATAGAGCTTTATGACTGCATGGAAGGATCTATCATTTTTACCCAAGCAAGGGGCATGTCTGGATCTAATACATACTCTTATTGAGCTCATGTGTCTAGCGGTTCTAACCGGGAAGACGTCCCTTTTTCAACATCCTTAACCGGCTGAGTCCACGGCTTGCTAGACGTAGCCACTAAGGCAAAGCCAATAAGAGCAGTACTAGATCTGACTGTACCATTATCTTTGGAACCAAGTCAATAAGCCATATTTAAAATTCCTTTATATTTTGATAGAGGCTAGATCTTTCATGATTAATATGTAAGAGAAGTTAAATATTCAACATAGATATGAATCTTTTATCGGACATAGTCACGGCTTGGGGAGAGAAACGAAGTAATTAAAGTATTATTTAACTAAAGAAATAAATATCTCTTAAGGCCGGGATGCAAGACCTGAATGCGATGAATTGGAGATTTTATTTACTTCAACGCCGATTACAAGAGAGTAATTTCAATTGAGAGAGAGAGAGATTTACAAAAGAGAGAGAGTTTGGCTGATGCTTTCTCTAAAAAAAAACGATCCTAATATATTAAAAAAACTGAAAGAATCTATGCACAGTAAAGTGGGTCCCATATGTGGATCCCTTACACAGTGTATTTATTATGTATACAGTGTTTCTACTGTGTAAACAGTGTATCTACTGTTGAATGGGGTCCTTGGCGGCTTCACTGTTGATCACAGTCCACGTTTCTCTAATTCTTTCATCTGTTGGATGAAATCTTCCGCATTTTCTACTGCTTCATCAGATAATATCTTCTCTGATTGAACATGCTGGGAATCTTTTGCAATATTATCGTTGCTTGTTTCAGTCCGCATCGAAGTGTCAGATTTTTCATACTGGTTAATAGATTGAAGCAAGTTTCTTTTTACTTCTTCCAAATACTTATTAATCATTTCATCTTTATCTCCTTCTTGAAAAGAGAATCTTCTAGCAACATGCTTGACTGAGCTATCATCAATTATTCCCTTCTGGGGAGTTGCAAGAAGAATATCTTTTTAAGAAGGAGATAAAGATGACATGATTAATAAGTAATTGGAAAAAATAAAAAGAAACTTGCTTCAATCTATTAACCATTATGAAAAATCTGACACTTCGATGCGGAGTGAAACAAACAGCGATGATATTGTAGAAAAGAAAACGATCCTATATAAAAAAAACAGAAAGAATCTATGCACAATAAAGTGGGTCCCATATGTGGATCCCTTACACAGTGTATTTACTGTGTATACAGTGTTTCTACTGTGTAAACAATGTATCTATTGTTAAATGGGATCCTTGGCGGCTTCACTGTTGATCACAGTCCACGTTTCTCTAATTCTTTCATATGTTGGATGAAATCTTCCGCATTTTCTACGGCTTCATCAGATAACATCTTCTCTGATTGAATAGGCTGAGAATCTTCTGCAATATCATCGTTGCTTGTTTCAGTCCGCATCGAAGTGTCAGATTTTTCATACTGGTTAATAGATTGAAGCAAGTTTCTTTTTACTTCTTCCAAATACTTATTAATCATTTCATCTTTATCTCCTTCTTGAAAAGAGATTCTTCTAGCAACATGCTTGTCTGAGTTATCATCAATTATTCCCTTCTGGGGAGCTGCTGAATATTCTTGGATTTTTGCTTCAATAGAATCAAAGAGTTCTTGACCGTATAATTTTTTTTGTTTTGGGATCGTTTTTCATTAATTTATCCCAAAACTTATTATAAAATGTCCTATATAAGCAAGGAATTTGTTCTTTAGTGAATCCCAACTCTCGAGTCCATTTATGAATCCATGGAATAGAGAACTCTATAAAGAAATATATTTGATCAATTTTTTCTAAATAGCAGATATGATCTGTGTGGTATAACTCATTTAAATCTGGCGAAACTTTAGTCCATTCTTTGTATAACATAAGAAATGGGTCAGGTATTATTCTGACTGTTGGACCGTGGTATGACCACCAATTTAAGAACCAATTGGGAATGAGTTCTGCAAATATCTTTGCACATACCTTTATGAATCAGGTATGTTTATGTCTATCATTATTATAATAAAGCACTTTATCAAAGGCTTGGATATAATCTAAATATGTAAAATTCATAGGAGTTTTGTTAAGGCTTATTTGCCTTTCTTTCATTGTGGAAATCCCTCAATCTTCAACAGATATAATCTGTTTAATAATAATTTTTGAGAAGTTATAAACATTCTCATCCGTGCTATAACCGGAAAAGTGCTGAAATTCTGCACTGCCTGTACTGGTGAGAATAGTCTCATAATAAGAGCGGGTTTTGTATGACTCACCCGGATAATATAATTTATTAATTAAATACCTTTGGAATATCTTCCATGGCTCATCTTTTCATGACTCACCCGGATAATATAATCTATTAATTAAATACCTTTGGAATATCTTCCATGGCTCATCTTTTCTCTGTATCTCAGAATTTTCTAAAAGAAATATCATTTCTGTTTTAAGTAATTTTTCATAGGACTTTATATCATCAGTGTCCTCTTTGGCAATTGAAGCAAACGTATCACATTATTTTTGAGCAGCCAAATATGCCTGTAAATGACCGTATAACGGGCTGTCCTCTGGAATATCTTCGAGATGAATAGAAGGAGTTGATGAAGATTCGCCTTTGAGGCTTTTGAGAGATATCTTCTCATTAATCAAATTCTTTTTTCCCATTTGTATCACTAGGGAGTTAGATGAGGATCCGTATGACGATCCTTGAGAATACGATTTTCCTGGGGATGATCTTCCCCCTCTGCCTCTGCCTCTACCTCTGGCCCACGGAGGGTCCATGCTGTAAACATAACAATTCCTTTTATTCAGATAAATAATAATATTCCATATCATCTCTAATTTCTTCAGAATAATCATGAATAGAAAATTCTTCTTCGACAATGTTATCAATAACTTTATCAATTATAAGACTTTATAAGTCTCTATATAACTTAACAACTTTCAAAATAGTGATTAACATTTTTTCATCTAAGAAATCTTTATAAGAATTCATGATTAATTTAAGTATTCACGGGATAAGAAATCAGGAAGAGAATTACCAATTCCCTTTTTATACTGAATTTCGAAATCCAAAGGAGCTGATTGAGCCTGCCACCTTGCAAATAGTAATTTCGAAGCATCATGTTTGAAATCTTTGTTAAACATATATTTAACAGATTGAGCATCAGTTTTTATTAAAAACTTTTGATTGTATAAATCATCCTGAAATTTTAAAACACATTTGACAATAGTCAACATTTCATGACCCACAATAGCATATTTATTCTGGGCTTCTGTCCATTTTCTAGAGTGAAATCTTATCAAATATTCACAATTATTGTTGGGATTAACTTGTTTTAAAATCCCACCATAGCCAATATTAGACGCATATGTCTCAATAATCTTTTGTCATGCTGGATTAGCAAGAGCTAAACATGGTAAAGACTTAACACGTTGTTTAATATTTTTAACCAAAGCGGTATGACTATCAGTCCAAGGTTTTTTATGATCCTTTTTTAGCTTGTCGTATAAAGGGGCCAAATCACGAGATAAATTTTTATAAAATGGGGATATATAATTTAAACTTCCGAAAAATATGATGACCCAAAATGTCATCTTTAAATTTAATAAGTAATTCTATGTTCTAAGACCTCAAATCAGAAAGAGGCAGTATGATGATCCTCATTTACTTGTCCTTAAGGACACGGTGCAACACGGTGATGCCAAACATGTTGCTGTGGGGGGGAGATGGAGTTCTGCGAATGCAGGGCCGTATTTGTGTGCCTAATATGGATGGGCTTCGTGAATTAATTCTTGAAGAAGCACACAGTTCCAGGTATTCTATTCATCCAGGTACTGCTAAAATGTATCAAGATTTGCGGCAACATTATTGGCGGAGGAGAATGAAAAAGGATATAGGTGCATTATGTAGCTCGGTGTCTGAATTTTTAGTAATTTAAGTACGAGCATCAAAGACCTGGTGGTTTGCTTCAGAAGTTAGAAATTCCTGAGTGGAAGTGGGAGCGTATCACTATGGATTTTATTGTTGGGCTCCCACAGACACAGAGAAAATTTGACGTTGTTTGGGTAATTGTGGACAGGTTAACCAAGTCAGCCCATTTCATTCCAGTGGCAGTTACCTATTATTTAGAGAGGTTAGCTGAAATTTACATTCATGAGATTGTCCGCCTTTACGGTGTGCCCATGTCTATTATTTCAGATCGAGGTACGCAATTTACCTCACATTTCAGGAGGGCTGTACAATGTTAGTTAGGCACGCGGGTGGAGTTGAGTACAACATTTCATCCACAGACAGACGGACAGTCAGAGCGCACTATTCAGATATTGGGAGATATGTTTCATGCTTGTGTTATAGACTTTGGAGATTCTTGGGATCATTTCTTACCACTTGCGGAGTTTGCTTATAATAATAACTACCAGTCGAGCATTCAGATGGCTCCATATGCGGCATTATACGGAAGGCGATGCCGATCGCCAGTTGGTTGGTTTGAACCGGGAGAGGCTCGGTTGTTGGGTACCGATTTGGTACAGGATGCCTTGGATAAGGTCAAGATTATTCAGGATCGACTTCGCACAGCTCAGTCTAGGCAAAAGAGTTATGCCGACCGTAAAGTTCGTGATATTGCATTCATGGTTGGAGAAAGAATATTGCTCCGGGTTTCACCTATGAAAGGTGTAATGAGGTTCGGAAAGAAGGGCAAGTTGAGCCCTAGGTATATCGGACCCTTTGAAATTCTTGAAAGGGTGGGTGAAGTAGCCTACAGGCTTGCATTACCACCTAGTTTATCAGCGGTTCATCCGGTGTTCCATGTGTCTATGCTCCGAAAATATCATGGTGATCTGTCCCATGTGTTAGATTTCAGCTCAGTCCAATTGGACAAAGATTCGACTTACGAGGAGTAGCCGGTGGCTATTCTAGCCCAGTAGGTCCGACAGTTGAGGTCAAAGAGTTATCCTTCAGTTTGGGTGCAATGGAGAGGTCAGCCGGTAGAGGCATCTACCTGGGAGTCCGAGTCGGACATGCGGAGTAAATATTCACACCTTTTCTCCAGCTCAGGTACTTTTTCTAATTCTGTTCGAGGACGAACGTTTGTTTTAGAGGTGGAGAATGTGATAACCCAAAATGTCATCTTTAAATTTAATAAGTAATTCTGTATTCTAAGATCTCGAAAAACACCATTTATCATATCTCGACTTGCGTGCGCAGTCCGTAAAATTTTCCGGAAAGTTTTCATGTGAAAAATAGTTTAAAGTGTGAAATATAGCTTTAAATTTCAAGTGAGTTGACTTTGGTCAATATTTTTAGCAAACGTACCCGGATCAGTGTTTTAACAGTTCCGGTAGCTCCGTATCGTGATTTGGGACTTAGGCGTATGCCGGCAATTTAATTTGGAGGTCCCTAGCTCAGGTTATGACCATTTAACAGAACTAGCAATTTAAAGGCTAAATATTCCAAGTTTGACCACAGGGTTGACTTTTTGATATCAGAGCCAGAATTCGATTCTGGAAATTTGAACAGCTCTATTATGTTATTTATGACTTGTGTGCCAAATTTGAAGTCATTCCGGATTTATTTAATATGTTTTGGCACGAGATTTGCAAATTTAAAGGTTTAAAATTCAAAGTTTGAATCAGGGTGTGAATTGTAATTTCGGCGTTGTTTGACGTGATACGAGACCCCGAGTAAGTCCGTATTATGTTATTGGACTTGTTGGTATATTCGTACGGGGTACCGAGTACCCCGAGAGTGAAACGGATTGAAATCGGATCAAGAACGGAACTTAAGCAAAATCTGTATTTCTGCCTTCTGTTATAATCGCACCTGCGGATTTGTGACCGCAAGTGCGAGCTCGCAGAAGCGACACTTCCATCGCAGATGCGATCTTCGCAGGTACGCATTTTTCCTCCGCAGGACCGTAGATGCGAGCTCGCATGTGCGAGCTCAGGTACCGCAGGTGCGGAGATGCCTGGGCAGTATATATATCGAAGAGTCCGATATTTTTAGTTATTTTGAGCTCGGTTAAGGCGAACTTTCGGGCGATTTTCACGGAAAACATTGGGGTAAGTGTTCATTATCCTATATTGATTATATTTCTGATTATATACTTGTTTATATCATGAATCCGTGAATTTATGGAAGAAAAATCAGATTTTTCTAAAATCTTTCAAAAAACGAGAAATTTAGATTTTAAGGTCCATTTGATATTGGAATTGGACAAATTTGATATGGTTGAACTCGTATCGAAACGAGTGCGCGAATGTTGCGAGTTTTTTCGGGATTTGAGACGTGGGTTCCACTGCCGAATATTTTAATGAATTTTTTATTTTTATCCGAAAAATTTGTAAATTCATATGGAATTAATTCCTTTGATTAATATTGAATATATTGAATTGTTTGTGAATAGATTTGAAGCTTTCGGAGGCAAATGTAAAAGGAAAAGATGTGGTTGAATAATTGATTGGAATTTGCAAAGCGAGGTAAATATCGGGGTTAACCTTGACTTGAGGGAATAGAACCCTTAAATTATTTATTATGTGAATTGCATGTAAACGACGTATAGGTGAGGTGACGAGTGGCTATACGTCGTCAAATTAATTATTTGCATGCTTACTTGAAAAATCATAAATTATTTTTAATCATAAATTAATTACTTTAATAATTGTTTCTCTCTTCTTCCTTGTCAAAAGATTAATTCTTGAATTCCTGCATTAATTGTTACATGCTATTTGAATTATGCGTTTTAATTGTTATTTGACATTTAGCATATCAAATATTAAACTGCTTATTTTCTCCCTGATTTCTATAATAAATTGTTAATTATCATTGTTTGTTTCATAATTAAATTATAATTGCTGTATGCTTGTTGTCTTATGATTTTATATTAATTGTTGCATTTATTGGAGAATTTCTTCTATAAGAATTGATTGAATTGGAAATATTGGAGGATCGGATTGCACGCCGCAACATACTTATTAAAAAGTTAATATTGGAGAATCGGGTTGCACCCCGCAACAAACTTATTAAAAGTTAATATTGGAGGATCGGGTTGTACGCCGCAACAGACTTATTAAAAGTCAATATTGGGGGATCAGACATAATGAAAAGTCAATATTGGGGGATCGGATTGCACGCCGCAATAGACTTATTTAAAAGTCTATATATATATACTTGAGGCTGCACCTGCGAAGACCGCATCGGCGATGGAAGTCTCGCTTTTGCGAGCTCGCACTTGTGGTCAAAAATCCGCAGGTGCGATTATAACAGAAGGCAGAAATACAGATTTTGCTTAAGTCTAATTCTTGATCTGATTTCAATCTGTTTCACTCTCGGGGTACTCGGGACCCCGTAAGAATATACCAACAAGTCCAATAACATAATACGAACTTACTCGGGGTCTCGTATCACGTCAAACAACGCTGAAATTACAATTCACACCCCGATTCAAACTTTGAGTTTTAAACCTTTAAATTTGTAAATCTCGTGCCAAAACATATTAAATAAATCCGGAATGACTTCAAATTTGGCACAAAAGTCATAAATAACATAACAAAGCTGTTCAAATTTTCAGAATCGTATTCCGGCTCCGATATCAAAAAAGTCAACCCTGCGGTCAAACTTGGAATATTTAGCCTTTAAATTGCTAGTTCCGTTAAATGATCATAACTTGAGCTAGGGACCTCCAAATTCAATTCTGGGCATACGCCCAAGTCCCAAATCACGATATGGAGCTACCAGAACTGTCAAAACACTGATCCGGCTCCGTTTGCTAAAACTGTTAACCAAAGTCAACTCACTTGAATTTTAAAGCTATATTTCACATTTTAATCAATTTTTCACATGAAAACTTTTCGAAAAATTTTACGAACTGCGCACGCAAGTCGAGAAATGATAAATGGTATGTTTTGAGATCTTAGAACACAGAATTACTTATTAAATTTAAAGATGACATTTTGGGTCATCACATTCTCCACCTCTAAAACAAACGTTCGTCCTCGAACGGAGTTAGAAAAGTACTTGAGCTGGAGAAAAACTGTGGATATTTACTCCGCATGTCCGACTCGGACTCCCAGGTAGATGCCTCTACCGGCTGACCTTTCCATTGCACCCGAACTGAAGGATAACTCTTTGACCTCAACTGTCGGACCTGCCGGGCTAGAATATCCACCGGCTCCTCCTCGTAAGTCAAATCTTTGTCCAATTGAATTGAGTTGAAATCTAACACATGGGACGGATCACCATGATATTTCTGGAGCATAGACACATGGAACACCGGATGAACCGCTGATAAACTAGGTGGTAATGCAAGCCTGTAGGCTACTTCACCCACTCTTTCAAGAATCTCAAAGGGTCCGATATACCTAGGGCTCAACTTGCCCTTCTTTTCGAACCTCATTACAGCTTTCATAGGTGAAACTCGAAGCAATATTCGTTCTCCAACCATGAATGCAATATCACAAACTTTACGGTCGGCATAACTCTTTTGCCTAGACTGAGCTGTGCGAAGTCGATCCTGAATAATCTTGACCTTATCCAAGGCATCCTGTACCAAATTGGTACCCAACAACCGAGCCTCTCCCGGTTCAAACCAACCAACTGGTGATCGACATCGCCTTCCGTATAATGGCGCATATGCAGCCATCTGAAAGCTCGACTGATAGCTATTATTATAAGCAAACTACGCAAGTGGTCAGAAATGATCCCAAGAATCTCCAAAGTCTATAACACAAGTGCGAAGCATATCTTCCAATATCTGAATAGTGCGCTCTGACTGTCCGTCTGTCTGTGGATGAATATTGTACTCAACTCCACCCGCGTGCCTAACTAACGCTGTACAGCCCTCCAGATATATGAGGTAAATTGTGTACCTCGATCTGAAATAATAGACATGGGGACACCATGAAGGCGGACAATCTCACGAATATAAATTTTAGCTAACCTTTCTGAAGAATAGGTAACTGCCACTGGAATGAAATGGGCTGACTTGATTAACCTGTCCAAAATGACCCAAACTGCGTCAAATTTTCTCTGTGTCCGTGGGAGCCAACAATAAAATCCATAGTGATACGCTCCCACTTCCACTCAGGAATTTCTAACTTCTGAAGCAAACCACCAGGTCTTTAATGCTCGTACTTAACTTGCTAACAATTTAGACACCGAGCTACATGTGCAACTATATCCTTTTTCATTCTCCTCCACCAATAATGTTGCCGAAAATCTTGATACATTTTAGCGGTACCTGGATGAATAGAATACCTAGAACTGTGTGCTTCTTCAAGAATTAATTCACGAAGCCCATCTACATTAGGCACACAAATACGGCCCTGCATTCGCAGAACTCCATCTCCCCCCACAACAACATGTTTGGCATCACCGTGCCGCACCGTGTCCTTAAGGACAAGTAAATGAGGATCATCATACTGCCTCTCTTAGATGCGCTCATATAAAGAAGATCGAGCGACTGTGCAAGCTAGAACCCAACTGGGTTGTGAAACATCTAACCTCAAGAACTGATTAGCCAAAGTTTGAACATCTGCAGCTAATGGCCTCTCACCAACCGGAATATACGCAAGACTGCCCATACTCACAGCCTTTCTACTCAAAGCATCGGCCACCACATTGACCTTTTCGAGGTGATACAAAATGGTGGTATCATAGTCTTTCAACAACTCCAACCATCTTCTCTGCCTCAAATTAAGATCTTTTTGTTTGAACAGATACTGAAAGCTACGATGATCAGTAAATACCTCACATGAGACACCGTAGAGGTAATGTCTCCAAATCTTCAGCGCATGAACAATGGCTGCCAATTCTAAGTCATGAACAGGATAATTCTTCTCGTGAACTTTCAACTGCCGCAACGCATATGCAATTACCTTGCCATTTAGCATTAATACTGCACCAAGCCCAATGTGAGATGCGTCACAATATACTGTATACGATCCTGAACCTGTGGGTAATACCAACACTGGCGTCGTAGTCAAAACGGTCTTGAGCTTATGAAAGCTCAACTCACACTCGTCTAACCATCTGAATGGGACACCTTTCTGGGTCAATTTGGTCAATGGGCTTGTTATAGATGAAAACCTTTCCACGAACCGACGATAATAACCTGCTAAACCCAGGAAACTCAGGATCTCTGTAACTGAAGTAGATCTAGGCCAATTCTGAACAACCTCAATCTTCTTAGGATCCACCTTTATGCCTTCTAGCGATACAACATGCCCCAAAAAGGCAACCGAGTCTAAACAAAACTCGCATTTTAAAAATTTGGCATATAACTAATTATTCTTCAAGGTGTGAAGCACACTTCGAAGATGTTGCTCATGCTCCTCTCGACTGCTGGAGTAAATCAAGATATCATCAATGAATACAACTACAAAAGAATCCAAATAAGTCTTGAACACCCGATTCTTCAAATCCATAAATGCAGGTGGAGCATTTGTCAACTCAAATGACATCACTAGGAACTCGTAATGCCCATACCGAGTCCGAAAAGCTGTATTAGGGACATCAGATGCCCTAATCTTCAACTGATGGTAACCAGATCTCAAATCAATCTTCGAAAATAACTTGGCACCCTGAAGCTGATCAAATAAGTCATCAATTCTTGGCAGCGGATATTTATTTTTGATAGTGGCCTTGTTCAACTGCCGATAGTCTATACACATCTGCATCGAGCCATCTTTCTTCTTTACAAATAATACCGGTGCACCCCCAGGGCGAGACACTGGGTCTAATGAATCCCTGATCAAGCAAGTCTTGTAACCGCTCTTTCAATTCTTTCAACTCTGGCGGAGCCATACGGTATGGTGGAATAGAAATGGATTGAGTGCCCGGAGCCAAATCAATACAGAAGTGAATATCTCTGTCGGGTGGCATCCCCGGCAGATCTGCAGGAAATACTTTTGAAAATTCACGAACAACTGGCACTGAGTTCATAGAAGGGACATCCGCACTGGGATCGCGAATATAAGCCAAATAGGCTAGACATCCTTTCTCTACCATACGCCGCGCTTTCATATAAGAAATAACCCTGCTGGCAGAATGGCCAGGAGTTCCTTTCCACTCTAACCGAGGTAACCCCGGTATAGCTAGGGTCACTATCTTGGCATGACATTCCAATATAGCATGATAAGGAGACAGCCAAACCATACCTAAGATGACATCAAAATCTACCATACCAAGAAGTAGAAGATCCACACTAGTTTCAAGATTACCAATAGTAACCACACACGAACGGTAGACATGATCTACTACAACAGAGTCTGCCACCGGTGTCGATACACACACAGAAGCACTCAGAGAATCACAAGGCACAACCAAATATGAAGCAAAATAGGAGGACACATAGGAATAAGTAGATCCTAATAAAATAGAACTGAAGCATCTCTATGGCAAACTGGAATAATACCTGTAATCACAACATGAGATGACTCGGCCTCGGGCCTAGCTGGAAAAGCATAAAATCGAGGCGGGACCACACCATTCTGAACTGCATCTCTGGGACGGCCTCTAACTGGCTGGCCTCCACCTCTAACGGTCTGACCTTCACCTCTAATGGCCTGACCTCCACCTCTAGTTGCCTGACCCCTACCTCTAGCTGCCTGAGCAGGCGGTGAAGCAACCAGTGCCGGTATGATGGCACGAGAATCTTGTCGAGATCTGTTACTCGCCAATCTAGGGCATACCTCTTGATGTGACCAATGTTCCCACACTCATAACACCCATCCTGATGTCATGGCTGCTGAAGCTGAAGCTGACCCAATTGGCCTGGATAACCACTATAGTAACTCTGGAGTGGTGATGCACTGATAGGAGCTAAATATGCACTGCATACTGGCTGCCCAGAGTAAGGCATAATAGGACCGTGACTCCCTGAAGAACCGAGAGATACATGAAGTGCTGAATGAAACGGTCTGGGAGGATGACCCCTACCAAAATTACCCCGGCCTCCAGACGAGGCACCATTGTAACCACCGAACTGACGAGGCCTCTTATCGGACCTCTGCCCTCTTTCCTGTGCAAGAACCATCTCAATCCTCCTTGCGACATTAGCAGCCGCCTGAAAAGAAATATCACTTCCGGTCTCCTTGGCCATCTGAAGTCTGATAGGGTGAGTGAGTCCCTCAATGAACCTCCTCACTCTCTCTCCCTCCGTAGGTAGTAAAAGGAGAGCATGCGGGCCAAATCTATAAAACAGGACTCATACTGAGTAACAGTCATACTGCCCTGCTGTAGATGCTCAAATTGCTTGCGGAATTCCTCTCTCAGTGTGATCGGGAGGAACTTTTCCATAAATAGCTGAGAGAATTGCTCCCATGTAAGTGCAGGCGATCCGACTAGTCGGGTCAATGTATAATCTCTTCACCACCTCTTGGCGGAACCCGTCATCTGAAATACAGCAAAATCAACCCCATTGGTCTCAACTATACTCATGTTCCGCAGCACCTCATGGCAGCGTTCAAAATAATCCTGTGGGTCCTCAGAACGTGTACCACTGAAGTGATATGAAAAGAGCTTGGTAAACTTATCCAGTCTCAATAAGGCGTCAAAAGACATGGCGGGCCTATCACCGGTCTGTGCCGCAACAACTGGCTGAACTACCCCAACTGGCGAGGCTGCTGGAGCCTGATTCTGGGGAGCCATCTGCTCCGGAGCGGGAGTAGTGGGAGTTTGTGCTCCTCCCCCAGCCTGTGAGACGGCTGATGCCACTAGAAATGTACCATTCTGGGCCACACCTTCCATAAGACTCACCAATCGGACTAGAGCGTCCTGAAGCACCGGAGTGGCTATGAATCCTTCCGGGACCTAACTGGTCCAACTGGTACATTTTGAACTGGGACCTTCTCCTGAAGGTCTATCTGAGGTTCTTCAACAGGTGCAGCTGCTCGAGCTCTGGACTGAGCTCTACCTCGGCCTCTAGCACGACCTCGGCCTCGACCTCTACCCCTGGCCATAGTTGCCACCGGGGGTTCTGGTGGTTCAATCATCGATGATAGCCTCTGAGAGAGAAGTACAAACGTCTCCGTATGGATCCTTCAAACTCTACTAAGCTTGCTCGTGACTCGTGAGACCTATGTAACCTAGTGTTCTGATACCAACTGTCACGACCCGAAATTCCACCTTCAGACCGTGATGGTACCTAACATTTCACTTGTTAGGCAAGCCAACGTTAGAATAACATTATCCATTTTTATAATTTATTAATAACAAGGAAGCAAATACGGAAGCAATTTTGAAATAATCCATAATAATAAACGGTGTCTAAATATCATCCCAGAATTCGCATCACAAGTGCACGAGCTTCTAGAATAAATAAAAATAAAGGTCTGAATAAAATAAAATTGTCTGGAAATAAACACACTGCTAAAGTACAATAGACGGAGACTTCAGAACTGCGGACGCCATGCAGTTATACCTCAAGTCTCCTCTGGTAGCTGAAATCCGAGCAAGTCTATGGTACGCCGCTGGGACCAACTCCAAAATCTGCACAAAAAGTGCAGAGTGCAGGATTAGTATAACCGACTTCATGTACTAGTAAGTGTTGAGCCTTACCTCGACGAAGTAGTGACGAGGCTAAGGCGGTTTACTTACATTAACCTGTACGCAATATTGATAATAACAACAAATAATATAAATAAATCAGGTAACTCATTTATAATAATTGAAACCAACCCAACAATCAGAATCCATTATTATTTCAACCAATTTTGTTGCAGTGTGCAACCCGCTCACACAATATATTCACATTCAATTCTGTTGCAGCGTGCAACCCACTTTCACAATATATCCATTTTTAATCAAGTCTGTCATATATGTATTTCGGGTGTTCGAATTTTGCGAGTTTTTTCGGGATTTGAGACGTGGGTCCCACTGCCGAATATTTTTATGAATTTTTTATTTTTATCCTGAAAATTTGTAAATTCATATGGAATTAATTCCTATGATTAGTATTGAATATATTGAATTGTTTATGAATAGATTTGAAACTTTCAAAGGCAAATTTAAAAGGAAAAGTCGTGGTTGAATAATTGATTTGAATTTGCAAAGTGAGGTAAGTGTCGGGGGTTAACCTTGACTTGAGGGAATAGAACCCTTAAATTGTTTGTTATGTGAATTGCATGTAAACGACGTATAGGCGAGGTGACGAGTGTCTATACGTCGTCAAATTAATTGTTTGCCTGCTTACTTGAAAAATCATAAATTATTTTTAATCATAAATTAATTACTATAATAATTGTTTCTCTCTTATTCCTTGTCAAAATATTAATTTTTGAATTCCTGCATTAATTGTTACATGCTATTTGAATTATGTGTTTTAATTGTTATTTGACACTTAGCATATCAAATATTAAACTGCCTATTTTCTCCCTGATTTCTATAATAAATTGTTAATTGTTATTGTTTGTTTCATAATTAAATTATAATTGTTGTATGCTTGTTGTCTTATGATTTTATATTAATTGTTGCGTTTATTGGGGAATTTCTTCTATAAGAATTGATTGAAATGGAAATATTGGAGGATCGGGTTGCACGTCGCACCAGACTTGTTAAAAAGTTAATATTGGAGGATCGGGTTGCATGCCGCAACAGACTTATTAAAAGTCAATATTGGGGAATCGGACTGTATGCCGCAATGGACATAATGAAAAGTCAATATTGGGGGATCGGATTGCACGCCGCAATAGACTTATTTAAAAGTCTATATATATACTTGATTGAAATAAATATATGACAGACTTGATTAAAATGGATATATTGTGAGAGCGGGTTGCACGCTGCAACAGAATTGAATGTGAATATATTGTGAGAGCAGGTTGCACGCTGCAACAGAATTGGTTGAAATAATAATGGATTATGACTGCTGGGTTGGTTTCAATTATTATAAATGAGTTACCTGATTTATTTATATTATTTGTTGTTATTATCAATATTGCGTACATGTTAATGTAAGTGAACCGCCTTAGTCTCGTCACTACTTCGTCGAGGTAAGGCTCAACACTTACCAGTACATGAGGTCGGTTGTACTAATACTACACTTTGCACTTCTTGTGTAGATTTTGGAGTTGGTCCCAGTGGCGTACCATAGACTTGCTCGGATTTCAGCTACTAGAGGAGACTTGAGGTATAACTGCATAGCGTCCGCAATTCTGAAGTCCCCGTCTATTGTACTTTAGCTGTGTGTTTATTTTCAGATAGCTTTATTTTATTCAGACCTTTATTTGTATTTATTCTAGAAGCTTGTGCACTTGTGACACAAATTCTGGGATGGTATTTAGACACCGTTATTATTATGGATTATTTCAATATTGCTTCCGCATTTGCTTCCTTGTTATTAATAAATTTAAAATTATTTTAAAAATGGATAATGTTATTCTAACGTTGGCTTGCCTAGCAAGTAAAATGTTAAGCGCCATCACGGTCCGAAGATGGGAATTTCGGGTCGTGACAAAACCTCTGTAGTTAAGTTCTGTCAGTAATAACATCAGGAAAATTTGGTGCAAAATCAATCGATCTTTGAATAGGAGTAATTTTTTCTTGACAAATATTATGTCCTAAAAATCGAACATATGTTTGGAATAAACTCATTTTTGGTTTTGAAATAACTACCATTTTGTATAACAATATTTTTAAAGATATCAAGATGCTTGATATGCATTTCAAATGTTTTAGAAAATACTAATATGTCATCAATATAAATGATGATGAAATCCAAATATGGATTAAAAATATCATTCATTATTTTTTGAAATTTAGAAGGGGCATTTTTCAAACCAAAAGGCATAACATTCCATTCATATTGCCCAAATGGAACATTAAAAGCAGTTCTATAAGTATGCTCTTTAAATATTTGAATTTGCCAATAACTATATTTTAAATCAAACTTTGAAAATATATTGACATCATATAATCTTGATAATAAATCCTTTCCGTTGGGGATAGGATACCTTATCCATTTTAGAAATTTATTTAAAGGTTTGTAATTTATAACCAATCTGGGAACGCCTCGTTCTTTTTCTGCAGCATTATTAACATAAAAGGTTGTACAAGACCACGGAGATTTTGAAGATTTTATCAAACCATTTTGTAACAAGTTATCAATTTTTTTCTTGCAGAATTCTACCAATTCGGTATTCGTTTGACAAGGTCGAGATTTAGTAGGAATATCATGCTCAGAAAAATTATCTTCATATGGAAGTGTAACAATGTGCTTTTTACGATTCCAAAAGGCACTGGGGTGATCAGCACAAATATCAGTAGCAATTCGTTTGGAAATCAAATTAATGTTTTCCTGTACTTTAGTAGATTTTAAAGTATCGAATATATTCACACTAAATAATTCTAGTTGCAAAGAATCAATATGTCTTTACTTCATATCAATTAAAACATTAATATCTCTAGTTACGGGATCTGTAACAAAAGTATAGCTTATTGTTTTTATCTTTATAAGTTGCTGTAAAACCTTTAGAGTCTATGCTAGGAAAATGATAAATAGCGTTGATAAAAGGTGTTCCAAGTATAATTGGAGGGTATAACTGGTGTTTAACTAAGAAAAAGAAGTGAGGAATGCAGACTTTATTTTGACAAATACATGTATTAGGTAATTTATACTTTATATCTAAAGCATGACCAGAAGCAGATTTAACCATATGAGTGATTTTTTGAAAATATTTAGTAGGTACTAACCCTTCTTGAATGCAGCTAACATCAGCTCCACTATCAATCATAGCAATATCAGTTATGGAAAAACTATTATCAATTAAAATAATACATTTAATATACCATTTATGAGCAGTAACAATTTGCATCATTCCCAAAAATATATCATGTTTAGGATTAAAATCAATAGGTTTTTCACTATCATCATTTTCAGAAACACCTTTATTTTTGTCATTAGATAACTCAGCTACGAAATTATTTTTCTCTATCTGAGTAATCTTGTGATCACAAATCATTTGATTTTGTTTAAGAGATTTAATTTCTCTTTTCAAATTTTTAATTTCGACCTTTAAATCATCAAAAGAAGCATCTATAGTTGGTGTATTTTTATTATTAAGTCGGTTATTAATTTCTGACAAAGAATAAGGCGCAGAATATTCAAATTCGTTCTTTTGTTCCTCAAAAGATTTTGAAGAACTATAACTTGAACTAGCAGCCAAGTTTATAATTTTTTCACGAAGTTTATCATCAGTAACTTCTTTTAAAAGTTCTATTACATTATTAGATGTAATTATTTTCATGTTCAAATCTTGAAATTGAGATTGTAATTTATAAAATTCATAATCATCACAAGTACATGTATTACCTTTGCAAGTTGTACAAGTATTATCAATATTTTTATCACTATCAGATAAATCAAGTAAATCGATTTCAGCTTCAGATTCTGACTCAGAATTATAATCAGATTTTGATCCAGAAGCGTATAACAAATCATAAACCTTACACGTAACTCATCGTCTAGTTTTAAGGTTTTCAACTTTTGAAGCTTACAATTTAGAGCTATATGGCCAAATTTTTCACATTTATAACACTTAATATCAGCAAGATCTCGCTTAGACCTATTTTTCGTTAATTTAGTAGATTTACGATGGGCTTTTCTAGCATCACGCTCTTCTTTGAATCTATATCGCGATCTCTTTTTCTTATAAGGGTTGTCAGGGTTAGGATATCTATGATACCTATTCTTCATTTTTTATTATGAGTAGAAGTGTCAGATAAACCGAATTGGGTGCAAAAGTCTCCTAATTGAGATTTCTCCTTAAGCTGTCTAGTCAATTTTAACTCATTACACAAGTTTAATCCTTCTTGTGTGCAAACTCCTATCAGTTTTCCATAGGTATAATTCTTATACGGAATTTCACTGTAAGTACCCCTTAAAGTTTTTCTAACTCTTTCAGCAAATAAAGAGGGAAAGCCATCTATAAACTTAGCTTTCCAATGTTCATACTTATTCTCGGGTAATTCCATAACTCTACTCATAAAGGCATCTTTATACCATCTGAATTCACTAAGGGTTTTACATCTAAAACCATTCAAAAGGGTACGAACAGTCTCATACTGATTGGTAAATCTACCATTGAAATTTTCTAATATAGTAAGAATAAGGTATAAACTGCATCTTCCCTATTCTTTGCTAGGACAAAGCCTAAGTTATCAACACCTTCGTCAGCGGCTACGGCATTAATAACAGTAGCCTTATCGGCAGGAGTCAAATAATTATCCCACCAGCGTCGAAGTTGGCCAGTAAAACCTGCAATTATCATTTTGCAAATAGTCTTATCTGTATTTTTCACACTTTTACAGATAGTTGCATACATAAGCATTCTATGACAAAGAATAGTCAATTGTCTATCAATTAAACCATCAAGATTCCATTCATAAATTTCGGAACCACTGTAAGACGTATTAGTCTGATTTCAATCTCGTTCCTCTATTAAAACATCTTGAGGAGTAGGACAGGAATAATAATAAGTTTGCATTCTGAGTTTATCAGCATACTTTCTATTTGGTTTAATAAAACCTTTGAGTTTATTAAACTCTGACCAAGTTTCATTTTTATAATCAGAAATAGTTTCAATTTTATCAGCAAAAGTTTTTGATAAATCAATTGGCTTAATGTTTAAACCAGAAAACTTTTTATCAAGAAGTTCTTCCAAATCATCAAATGATTTAAATTTGAAATCCTGAATCTCAGGAGGTCTTTGAACATAAGTAAGGACAATTTAAACGTCTGATTTGCTTCCTGAAGTAGAGGCAATATCAGTTATCTTCTTGCTAGTACTCATTTCTTTTATCAAAACTGTTAATTCATCAAGTTTTTTATCAAGAGAACTGATATGTTCACCCAAAACTTTAATACATAAACTTAAATAATTATTTTGAGAAATTAAATAATTAATTTCTGCGATGCTGACTGCAGCAACGTCTTCATCAATAAAGTTTTGGAATGCAGCAAAAGTAATACCAGTATTATTAGGTAAAATAAAAGGTGCTTGAGGTGGGTACATGGCTTTAGTAATATTACCACTCCAATCTTTATAAGATCTTTCTAAAACTTTTATGTAAAGCGGTAAATAAGTGGTTATAAACTAAGGAACAAAATACATAATTTGATTATGTAGAGCACAAGTTTCATAAAACTCTTGAGAAATATTATTTAAATCTTCTTTACTATAAGTATCAAAAAACCAAGTTTTAAATCGGTTTCATTTATTACTAAAGAAATCTTTTTGAATATAATTTCTTGCCAGTGATCCTGGACTAAAATTATTTGGTGTGGAATCATTAAACATCATTGGGATTGAAATCCATTTCAGATGCGGAAGGAATATCCTTATCAAAATCATTATCATTTACCTGAACTATATTTGTTCGAGGGTCTATTTTAACCTTTTCTACTGGTTTATCACCATTATTAGTGGCAATAGTATGTAAAGAAGCAGCACGATTTCTAGCTGGTCCATAGACTAGTTCAACAGGAAAAATATGTTGAATAGCAGGTAAAAGTCTATGATTAGAAAACGAATGTCTGTTATAAATAGTAGACTTATTATCAAATTGAATACAAATCCTACCATCCGGATTTTGAGTAACATGCGAAAATTCACTATTAGTCACAACATTAGTGATATGACTCGGGAATATAACCGAATTTAAAGTCCAAGTAGCTGGGAAATTAATTTTTTCCCACTTAATAGGTCTCCTCGTGGTGACCTTAGACTTAGCAAAATTGGTTTCCACCAGTATAGTCTGATCAGATGTATCGTATAATTTACATCTTGGATTTAATGTGGATAATAATTTGAAATAAATTCTGTAAGATAAACATATAAGTTCAGATCCAGGTGCATAATTATAACCATGCGTTTTGACATTTAATGTTAACGCGTCAAGTATATTAACATCAGACAAAGATAGTTGCAAATTAGGTTGCGTATTGAAATATACCGGACCATAGGCTACAGTAGATTCAATTGATCCCATCAGAGATTGCCTAAAATTTAAATTTCTAGTGTCTCTAAGGGCTGCCAAAAATATCTCTGATAACCCTTTAAGGGTTAAAGGTTTAAAAGCAATTTGGACCATACTCCCTTGCTCTATCTGTTTGCACCCGTTTCTAAGTTGTCAATATTATGATATGCTAAAACTAATTTTCAGGTATTAACTTCACTCAAAAAAGTGACATTTCCACTCAATATGAAGTTTGAAACATTGATAAGAAGCTACTTTTTTTGGCCGTCACATATGTGCTATCAGCTATAATTTTTCACTTTGTAATGGTTACATATATTCTTGTGAGGTTAAATAGTCTTCCATCATTTTTGTTATTATTTCTTGTACTGCATTTTTGACTAATGAGAAGATTCTCTTTATAATACTTCTTGGCTTTTGCAGCTTGAAGATGTGAGATTATTTTTTATCCAGAAATTTCATTGACATCACAGAGGTGAAGTGTATCCCTTTACTGAGGTTCCTTCATTGTGGAATTTGTACAACTTCGTGGTAAATGCTTCTCATTATTAGTATGATAAATTTTCAAAATGTATATTTGTATCATAGTAAAGACTATTCTATTTGAAGGTTTTCTTGTCATATGCTTCTACTTATTGGAGAAATTTACCGAGGGTGAGTCTATTCCCTAGTTATATGCATTTACTTTGTAGTACATTGTATCTGACTCTTAGTTAAATCATATGTGATGGTCTTCAAAGTCAACTATTATAGTGGCTATGAGCAGCTTTCCATGATGATCTCATCGTAAGAGATTGACTTTCGGACCGTGTTTATGACAAATATAATATTTGATGCAAGTATGAGAAGATTTGTGAACCTCAAGTACAAGAGTTTTGCTTTAAAACACAATACTCACTTCAGAAACGAAAACAATTAATTATAAGCAAATAAAAATTCACTATCCATCAAGTCTTTCAAAGGATTTTGTTCTCGAAGTAATGTCATCTGGTATATTTGGCTCAATTTATAATTTCATTGTTTATCTGTAGGATGAGTGCTTTGGAATGATGTAGCTCATCCAGCTGAGAGTGATGTATATTTGCTTGGGTTGCTAAGGTGCACCTTTTCCAGTCTTTCTTCTTCGTTTCATTCTGTTGCATTTTTTCTTTTAATATTTGATCTTTTATGTTCTTCGTTATTGGTCCTTAGCGATCAATTTTTCATTATCGCTTAGTTTATAGTTAGCATCCTTTTTTGATTAATACTTTTGTGGCTTGCTGAGAGTTCATAGACACAAAATGACCAAAATAAAAGCATAAATAGCAGCTGTGCAAGTTCCTTAATAGATAGACCTTTAGAAGTCTCCAACAATTTATTATAATTAGTGGAGAAGTTCCTCATATGTAAATCATTGCACATCTTTTGCTCCTATAAGTCTATAACTATGAAGGTTAAGAAAACTGTTTTCTATTCTTAATTTTCTAATATACACTAACAAGAAAATTGTTTTCTAATATACACTAACAAAGATTTTAAATTCTTAATTTTGTATTATATAAAAAAAGCCACGAGTTTTGACGTGTGTGTTTAGTGGAATTTAAATTCCTAATGAGGGTGTTTTGGACTTGTCATTGTAGGTACTTATACGTGTCTTTCGTCTCACCACAGAACAACCGCGTAGCCTACTAGTCTGTCACTTTTCTCTCCATTGAACAACCGCGTAGCCTACCAGTCTGTCACTTTTCTAATTCGCTTCGTCTCTCTAGGAAGGTAGAGAGGAAGCCGACGGCTGTCATCTCCGCACATTCAATCTCCCTTTCACTTTCAAGTAAACCAAGCTCTGCTCTCTGTTGCAAAACACTTTTCTCTTTCTTTTTTTTTTTTTTTGGTAGATTTTGTATGATTTTCTGTTATGTGAAAAAGCCAAGAAAGTTGAGAGATGCTTGTGGGTGTCTGTTTTGTGATCTATGAAAGGTGGTAAAAGATATTGAAATTCTTGATGGGAAATGGGTATCTTTTTAATTTCTTGGTTATAAATAACTAGATGTAGCGAATCTTGGATTATAAATGAAATACACCGGATTATTTCTCTATTTGTTTTGAGTTGTATATGTTGATATTCTAAGAGTTCCATACTACTAATTTGAATCTCAACTGATTATGAAATTTTCAGGTTTTGCTTCTCTATCTCAGTGCGCATCTGTTTCTGTATCTTATACACATTTGAATCTTGACTTTTTGAGTTTACAGTTATTGAAAATCTTTACTTACTTGGAAATTCAAATGTTTTTGTTGTAGGGAGATTTTCTGGATGAATCCTGGGAAATTGAATCTAATTATTTGTTTCGCTTTAAAAGAGAACACGTAAGTGTGACTCAATTAGTGTTTTCACTTACTCTGAACTATGCCATTCATTTAGAGATAAAGAGAGCATGTGACTCAATTTTTATTATTTCCCATTAATAATTATTAATTTTATCTATTTACTTTTCCTGGGTGACATAGGATTCAGTTGGTCATAAAACTGGGCATCTAACTGTTAGTATGTCTACACTTGCAGTTTCTTTCACTCATATCATCAAGAGTAGTTAGCCGGCTTTTAGTATTTATTTGTCACTTTGTGCCAATCACGTCGTTGTGCATTTTAAGTGTTTTAATTCAGTCGGATGCTCTCTTATGCTTCCTTGACTCCTTGGCTTAAGCATTGTTTTTGTCTTCTTACTCTTTTTTCCTTCGAGTGCAGGTGGTTCCGCGTGGCTTCTTCCATGCATTTTCAGATGTGTTCGTCATTCGCATATCGTCTGAGATTAGCTGATTGCAACCAAAGCCCAGTCAGTGAACTTGACTATGGTTGACCTTTAGTACTCGAGATCTAAAAGTATACTTTTGTCCTATTTTACAAACGGAAAAGGGCTAACAATACCCCTAACGTATTGAAAATGGCTCAAAAATACCATCTGTTAACCTTTTGGTCCGCAAATGCCCCTAACGTTTGTTTTTTGGGCTCAAACTTACCTTTATATCTAATCGAACTAACCTGGTTAATTTTTTGACTTTAACTTCGCCATGTGACATTTTTTTAACCCACCACGTGTATTGTTTGTATTAAATAAAAGCCGCATGTATCTTTTAAAATACCCGACACTGACCCGCTTTTATATATTTGGACGGTCGGCTAAAAATAATTATATTCGCTAGTTAAATATATAAAAAAAAAATATTGATTATATATAAAAATATGTATATTATATATTAAAATATTAATATATATTTTACATGATATTATTTTTAGCAGAAATTATACGGTGTAATTTTTCCTATTAATTATGATCTATAACTCGAATTTATTAAGCAAATCCGACAATGGAATGATAGTTTTTGCTAATATTTTAGCTCTATCGTTATATATTAAAATAATATTAGTTTTCATTGAAAAGATCAAATGAAGTCCATTAATGTACTAAGCAGTTGGATATGTATATAATTAAAGTTTTTAAAGAATTTCCTTTCCATATGTTTCTTTGTTTCTCCTTTAGGAGGTCATATAAATAGAACATTATCATATTTATGTTTGTTAAACTTGTTAAGAAATGCAAAATTTGAAGAAAAATTATACCGTATAATTTCTGCTAAAAATAATATCATGTAAAATATATATTAAAATATTAATGTATAATATATATATTTTTATATCTAATCAATACATATTTTTTATATATTTAACTAGTGAATATATTTATTTTTAGCCGACCGTCCAAATATATAGGAGCGGGTCAGGATCGTTGGGAATTTTAAAAGATACAGGTGGGTTTTATTTAATACAAATAATATACGTGGTGGGTTAAGAAACAGCCACATGGCGAAGTCAAAGTCAAAAAATTAACCAGGTTAGTTCTGTTAGATATAGGGGTAAGTTTGAGCCTAAACATAACGTTAGGGGTATTTGCGGACCAAAAGACTAACGTAGGGTAATTTTGAGCCATTTTCAATACGTTATGGGTATTGTTGGCCCTGTTCCGTTTTGCAAATAATATTGTACCAAAAAGTGCCCTACCGTGTCCATGTTGTACATGGTACTTTTTTTCTTGTGGTTACTTATTTCGATTTCAATAAGAAGCACTATTTTTACTAGCATCAACATTGCACAATATTATTAGCATGAAAAGAATAATAGACAAATATCTAGCATTGCACGGGCATCTCTAGCTAGAAAAGATGCAATGTATTGAATTGATAATTTACGACTATAGCTATAAAACTTGAGGAACGAGCCCATCTTTTGGTCTTCATCACTTTGAGTCATGAGAAGTGTATGCGGTCAAAACCTATTAAGTCAGTTGTACGGGCTGGTTGAAATAACAATACTTCGATTGAAAGGTATCTATGTAAGGTCAGGTCAAGGTTCGAAGAAAGAGCCTCGGGATTCGAGCTCCAAGTCCGATCAAGGATCAGTTCGGTATCAATACCGGGCCCATGACCAAATCGAACCACGAGGCAAAAGGTTGTCGGAGATGCACAGACAGACCAACACCCACCCCTAATATCAAGACTCCGAGTCAGGATCGAGCTCGAGTCAAGACCGATGGCTCGACCCGATGGCTCGACCCGATATCGAGTTTGAGTCAGTATCGAAGCTCACAGACAAGGCCGTTACAGTCGCACTAAGGGAGAGAATCCTGGCGAAAATTAGGGAAAAAACAATACATCATGGGCTCTCAACTACGTATTTTTTATTGTATATAAAGTAGGATCCCTATACTATAGGAGGGACTATAATAAAAGATCACAGGGACAGATGAAAAGATATCCTCTTGTGCTTGTTTTACTCATTCTTTTTGCTCATTATTTTCATTCTCATAGTCAAGAATACACATATTTCTATTTCTCTACACAATTTATATCAAATTATATCGCATATCCTTAGAACCATATATAAATCTAACGTTATTCGATTTTTCGGGTAAACAACAATCCAGGCTCTAGAAAAATGGTCTTTACTAGAGGAAAATATGATGAGACAAAAATCCAGAATTAGATGGATTAAACTGGGAGACTCCAACACAAAGTACTTCACAACAATAATAGAGGAAATAACACATGGGAAGCAAATACTAAAGCTTAATGCAAATCAGGAGGCAAGCTAACTGACACAATGGCTATAAATGAGGAAATTTTATCATTCTACAAAAATCTGATGGGAACCTCGGTTCAGACCCCGCCTGCTATAAACAGATTGATAATGAGGAAAGGACCAAAGTTGAACCACCCACAACAATTGGCAATGTGTGAGGCAGTCACTACTACTGAGATTTATGAAGGCCTATTGTCACAACTCGCACTTTGGAGTTGTGATTTCAGCCAAGAACTAGTGAGAAAAGGTCCTTCTAATGGTCTGACGTAGAACTGTCTACTCGGGCAACTTGAGCTTTTTAATTTTAAGCATATATAAGGGGGGTATAGTTGATAAAAGCTCCAACCTGCCTCCCCCACACGTGCTGCCACTGAGCCGTATAGAACGAGCTACCTTGGGGGCAACCTCAAAGGCCTGCCTAGATGACTCAAAGGAGTGTCAAAGGTACCCATATGAGTTAGGGAAACTCTACGGGCAGCGTGATGCCTTCGGGCTAGCGTTGGGCATCAAAGTGGTGCTGAAGGCTCGATGTGTGGAACGGCCAGTCCCGCGGGCTGCCAAATATTGGAACGAGACCTCTGTGCCGATTGGATACTTGATGCACATGTCATAGGGGCATCATGTGCCGACTTGTGAGCATGGCTTGGGTTCAACCATGCAAGCAAGGGTCCGTTGGCCTAAAGGTGCAGTTGTGGGGCGACACTGCACTATTCGGGATGGAAGCAT
>AWOL01S0002191.1:102905-118383 GCA_000715115.1 Nicotiana otophora
CTACGGGCTAAGATGCTTTGAGTTCGAGTTCGAAGCAAACACTCACTCAATCATTAAGCCTAAGGGCTATCTTACATCGAGTTTGAGTGAACCACTCACTCGATCATAAAAAGCCTACGGGCTAAGATACTTTGAGTTCGAGTTCGAAGCAAACACTCACTCAATCATTAAGCCTAAGGGCTATCTTACATCGAGTTCGAAACAATCACTCACTCAATCATTAAGCCTAAAGGCTATCTTATATCGAGTTCAAGCGAACCGCTCACTCGATCATAAAAAGCCTACGGGCTAAGATACTTTGAGTTTGAGTTCGAAGTAAACACTCACTCAATCACTAACTCTAAGGGCTATCTTACATCGAGTTCGAGCGAACCACTCACTCGATCATAAAAGGCCTACGGCCTAAGATACATCACGTTCGAGTTCGAAGAAATCACTCACTCAATCATTAAGCCTAAGGGCTATCTTACTTTAAGCTCAAAATAATCACTCACACAATTATTAATCGTAAGGACCAACATAACGAGAGTTTGAGGCTCTGTTTTCGCTTAGAACAGAACAAAAGGGTTCCATTACTCCAAAACTCAACATAACTCGTTCGAGCAATAACAAAATCTTCACAAAGGCAAAAACACGTTCGAGCATGAAAATGAGAAGACATTCAGAAGAAGCTCTATTATTGACAAAAGGGGGTATGTACAAGGATACCAGTCAAAAGTTTGCAAAAGAGAAACTAAGTCCTAACTGCGGCCGGTGTCAATGTCTCTTTCGGGAGCTGATTCTTCTTCAGGCTTTTCATCGGACCCGCCCCGACTACCTTCTTCATCATCATCGTCGTCATCAAAAGAGACAAGCTGCCTGGCTTCAGCTTCGAGCGCCTTAGCTCGGGCGATCTCCTCGAAAAGTTCAAAACCTCATGTGTGGATTTCCTCGAGGGTTTCCCTTCGAGATTGGCACTTTTCCAAGTCAGTAACTCGTTACTCCCGATCAAAAGCATCCCTTAGCTATATTTGAGCAGCCTCGGCATCGGCCCGATACACAGGAATGGACTTGTCCGCCATGACTTTTGATGACTGGATCTCCGCCTTGGCCTCAGTAAGCCCTGTCTCAAGCTCCTCGATCCTCCTGGCCTGGGCCGAACGTTGTTTCTTGACACCCCGAAGTTGAACATCAACCGATGATAGTTTGGCCAAGATGGTTTCTTTTTCTGCAGTTAGGGTGTCCATAGTCGCCTTCCACCGATCACACTCGGCCTTGATCTGATCGACTTCTCCCCGAAGCAACCCGATCTTCTCAACCTTTTGTTGCAGCTGAGATAACGAGGGGTCAGCTTGCACAGTTGGGTCGAATCCATACTCTAACAGAATGATGCTCACCTGTTTATCCAGTTTGGCCTCTTCTTCCCGAGCCTTGGCCAAATATGCATGGAGGTCCTTTATAACCTCTTCCTTTTGGCCACAAAGAAGCTTCAGAGCATCTCTCTCCCCCAAGACCTTTTGAAGCTCGGCCTCACACTAGCTGAGATTGGCTTGAAACTTGATAAGGTCCTACACAAAAGGGAAAAAACGCAAGTCAGGTTTAGAAGAGAACGAAGAAACCAAGCACAGTAAAATTATTACCCGAGAAATGAAACGTTGGGCCTCTTCTAGGAGAATAGAAGCGTCATTAATATCGAAGGCACCATCGACTCCAGCAAAGCAATCCCGAAAAGGGTCCCCTACACTATAGCCTCCGCCCATATCGAGGGTCTTCACTTCTCGAGCTTCCCTTAATGCCTCCTCGGAAAAGGTCAGAAAAGAAGGCAAGTGGCCCACTGTCATGGTCCCGAGCAAGTCGCTCAGGACGCGCTGATCAACCCTCGGGCTATCAGAACCGGCCCCGTTCGGTGTAGCTATCATCAATTCGGAAGGTCTGACGACGTCGAATGCCAAAGCTTCTTCCTCTTCTTATTCTTCTTCATCTCTCAGACATTGGACCGAGTCCATCATAAGGGCGATTAATTTTTTCTTTACCCTTCGAGTTTTGGGTGTGTGGTCCTCAGACTGAGAGGCAGTTTTCTATTTTCTATCTTTCCCAGGTTTCGGAACCAGGGACTTGGTTTCTTCCTCACCACTCGAAGGCCTCAAAACGGCATCCTTGGTCACGCCTGCATGAAAGGAAGTCAGTAACGAATGGAGCACAAAAAATGTTTCGAAAAACATGAGAAATGACCCTTACGGTGATTCTTGGCCTCCCACCTACCTTTTGCCAAATCACGCCAAGCGCATTCGGCATAAGAGGAAGTCGAGGCTAACTTCTGAACCCAATCCTCGAGGTCGGGTACCGCTTGTGGAATCTAAGGGGAAGCTGTATATCGGAGGGAGATATCAGATAGAATTATAGAAAGGTACGAAAAGCAACGCCTTATGAAAATCACTTACGGTTGAAATTCCATTCCTCAGGGAACGACATCTTCTTTTCCGGGATAAGGTCATGGGTCCTCACCCGAATATAACAGCCCATCCAACCCCAATCCTTGTCTTCGTCGATGCTCGACATTAAAGCTTTCGATGCCCGACGATGGAGCCTGATTAGTCCTCGAAAGATTTGAGGCCGATACAATCGTATGAGGTGATTTAGAGTGAAATCCAACTCTCCGGCCTTGTTGGAGAAGAAGCAAAGTAAGATTACTATGCGCCATAGAGAAGGATGAATTTGACCGAGGGTGACTTGATATCTTCTGCAAAAATCGATGATCACAGAATCGACTGGACCTAACGTGAAGGGGAAAGTGTAAACACTTAAAAACCTCTCCACGTGAGTGATGATGCTCTCTTTGGGAGAAGGAATTTGCAGCACAACCTCGGGACCCCAGTTGCAGTCCTTCCTCACAGCCTCGAGATGGCCCTCTGTTATCGAGCACATATACATCGACACATGCTCACATTGGCCCGGAACCGACGAAGGATTATCAACCTTAAAATCGGCCTTTAGAATACACGAGCCAGGAACATACTCATGGGGAAGCGGTTCCGCCGGCGCCTTGTCGCCGGACGGCCGGGAAGAGGAAGCTTTCTCCTTCTGCGGTATGGTTTTTGAAGTTTTTGCCATAAGGTATAAGAAAAATAAAAACAAAGGAAGATAAAAGGATTATGGTGTCAAACGCTGATAGAGGTGGCTCTACCAACGGCAAAAAGAAGGCGGAAAAAGTAAGAACATTTGGGGGGGGGGGGTTNAGAGGCGGTTCATTCTCACATAATGGCCGACATCGACTGACACACATTAAATGCCTCGGTAAGCTAAACCGACGAGACAACTACCTCGTACGTTATGGTCAGACTCGATACTGATGTCAATATATGTCTAATCATACCGTGGGAAATCATGTCGTTTCTCATCACATCTTCTCCGAGAAATGAGGGGACTATTTGTATGCGGTCGAAACCTATTAAGTCAGTTATACGGGCTGGTCGAGATAACAATATTCATTCAAAAGGTATCTATGTAAGGTCATGTCAAGGTCCGAAGAAAGGGCTTCGGGATTTGAGCTCCAAGTGCAATCAAGGATCAGTTTGGTATTATTATCGGGCCCATGACCAAATCGAACCATGAAGCAAAAGGTTATCGGAGATGCACAGACCGACCAACACCCACCCCGAATATCAAGACTCTGAGTCAGGATCGAGCTCGAGTCAAGGCCGATAGCTCGACCCGATATCGAGTTCGAGTCAGTATCGAAGCTCACAGACAAGGCCGTTACAGCCGCACTAAGGGAAAGAATCCTGGCGGGAATTAGGGAAAAGACAATACATCATGGGCTCTCTACTACGTATTTTTTATTGTATATAAAGTAGGATCCCTTTACTATAAGGGGGGATGGATTGTAAGCAGAGCGACACATTATAACAAAAGATTTCTCCTCATATTGAAAGATATCCCCTTGTGTGTATTTCACTTTATCTTATTCGTTCTTCATGCTCACTATTCTCATAGTCAAGAATACACGTATTTATATTTCTCTATACGATTTTGTATCAAATTATATTATATATCTTTAGAACCATACACAAATTTAACTCTATCCAATATTTCGGGTAAACAAGAAGCAACAGAAGAAACAATTAAAAAAATAAAGTTAAACATCTCGTGACTGTTCGACCATTTATCGAAGTTCTTATATTTGATAGGTTAATTAAGAGTTATCTTTAGTTAAAAAATAGTTTGACTATATATTATATATATCATAGATGCGAATTTCAGTAGACTTTGAATCGTGGTTTGTCACGACCCGGAATTCCAACTTCGGGGTCGTGATGGCGCCTAACATCCACTTGCTAGGCAAACCGACGTAAAATAATTAACTAACCAATTTTAATAGTTAAAAACACAATAATGATATTCAACAAGAAATAAAAACCAAGTCTAACACAGTACTGATATAAACCACATGATAATATCTACTCCCAGAAATCTGGAGTCACGAATACACGAGCAACTAAAAGTCTACAAATAAGGTCTGTTATAAAATACAGCTGTTTCGAAAGAAACAAACAGTAAAGGCGGGAAATGAAAGAGGACTTCAAGGTCTGCGGATGCAAGCAGATCTAGTTCGAGTCTCCGTATGAAATGATCCGAGTTGGCGCACCTCGTGCACCATTGAGACCAATACAATATATGCACAAGAAGTGTAGAAGTGTAATATGAGTACATCCGACCCAATGTACGCCGTAAGTGTCGAGTCTAACCTCGATGAGGTGGTGATGAGGCTATGACAAGACACATACGTAAATAAACCTGTAAAGTGTATATAAAGCAGCAATAATAACAAAAAATGATAGCGTACTAACTAGTAGGGGACATGCGAAAAGGAGAAGATATAATACGACAAATATGAAATCACGAAATAATCAAGTAAATAACCAAAATCAGAAATCAGTCAAATCAATGATATGAAAATGGCACGGCATCACCCTTCGTGTTTTTATTCTCGTCCTCACCATGTAATAATTTGAATATAATGGCAAGGCATCACCCTTCGTGCTTTTACTCTTATCCCCACCATGTAATAATGACAATATGAATGAAATGGCATGGCATCACCGTTCGTGTTTTATACTCTCTTCCTCACCATGTAATAATTATAGTATGAATGAAATGGCATGGCATCACCCTTCGTGCTTTTACTCTTTTCCTCACCATGTAATAATAATAATATGAATTTGAATAATAAACAATGCAGAGAATAATTTAACTTCAAATATGGTGATATGATATCAAACTTCAATTTTCAAAAATATTCAACAACTTTGAAATAAGCAATAAATATGAAACGAATAATCAAAGAAGTAATAACCTAACCTAAGCATGGATATCATATTTAACGGAATAATATAACACAAAGAAATAATTTTTACCCGCATACTTTAGCCCAATGACAATACATAAGTATTCTTCACCTCACATATACGTTGTCCTCACCCATAAAATATATAGCAAATAGACCAACAAGTCTTAATGCCTCAAGTCAAGGTTAACTCGACACTTACATCACTCCGCAACCAAATCAATGCTTAACCGCGGCTTTTGCTCTGGAATTAGCCTCCAAACCAATCAAATCTAACCAAATATAGTTGAAATAATTCAAAATAAGCTTTAGAAACTATCCACGAGTGAAAAAGATTATATCTTTAATGTTTTGAAGCACGTCAACAAAAGTCAACCCCGAGCCCACTTGGTCAAAACCTAAGATTCGGACTAAAACCCAATTACACATTCACCTCCGAGCCCAGTTAAGTGATTAGTTTCCAGATCCGACCTCGATTTGAGGTCTAAATCTCAATTTCTCAAAATCTCCGATCTCTATCTAAATTCCTAATTTCTACCATGAAAAAGCATAGATTAAAGGTTAAAATCAATGGGTGTTTATGGAAATATAAGGAAATAAGTTAAAATCTACTAACCCATGAAGATGGGATGAAAAACCTCTTCAAAATCGCTTCTAGGCCGAGCTCAAACATGAAAATAGTGAAAAATGGGATAAATCCCGACTTATTTAAATATCTGGGCGTCAAGCCTTCTTCGCTCTTGCTTTCGCGAGCCTGGGCTTGCGTTCGCGTAGAGCAACTGACCAGCTCCCCAGGTCCCTCCCTAACACTACATGTTCGCGAGAGGAGGGTTGCGTTCGCGAAGGGTAATCCTCCACTACTTCGTGTTTGCGACTAGCTTCTCGTGTTCGCGATGAATGAATTGCTCCCCTGCCCTAATTTTCCCTTCGCGATCGCGAATCACAAATCCTCAGACACCACCAACAACAGAACCAGTAGATGCTCTAAATCCAAAATTGATCTATAGCCCATGCGAAACTCACACGAGCCCCTCGAGCTCCAAACCAAACATGCACACAAGTGTAATAACATCATATGAACTAGCTCATGTGATCAAAGTACTAAAATAACACTTAGAACTACAAATCGGACATCAAAATGCATGAAATATTCAAAGAAACTCAAGAACTTTCAAATTCACAACCGAGCATCCGAATCCTATCAAATCAACTCCATTTTGCACCAAATTTTGCAGACAAGTCTTAAATAGTAAAATGAACCTATACGAAATTTCGGAATCGAAATTCGAATCCGGTAGCCATAAAGTCAACCTACGGTCAAACTTCTGAATTCTTTAAACCTTCAAATTACTAGTTTTCAACAAATCACGTCAAAACAAGTTAGGGATTTTCGAAATCAATTTCGGGCATACGCCCAAGTCTAAAATCACGATACGGACCCACCGAGATCGTCAAAATACTGATCCGGATCCGTTTATACAAAATATTGACCATAGTCAACTCAAATCATTTTTAAGACTAAAATTCATATTTTCTTCAATTTTTCACATAAAAACTTTATGGAATAAGACACAGACTACACACGCAAATCGAAAAATATTAAATAGAGCTAATCGAGATCTCGGAACACCGAAATAAGTGCTAGAACTCAAAATGAGTTATCGGGTCATCACATTGTTCATTGAACCTTATGTACTTCTTTATCTAATTTTTTTCATTTATTAATCAGGTATTCGAAGTATATATCTACTAATCAAATTCACCTAGAGCCGAAATCTAAAGGGAATAAAGCACTTCTTACTTTGTTATTTTAATATTTAAAAAGAACTTAAGCTTGATCCTCGGGTTAAGGGGCTGCTAAGGAGTGAATCAAAGATATTTTCAATACCACTGCTCTTGCTGAAACAATTGTTATTGTAGCTGTTAGGCAAGCTATTTCTTTTACGCTTGACGACATAAATAGTATATTTTTTAAATCTTAATTAAAGTTTAGTGTCCTCCATCTGTCTACTTGCGGAAAAGGGCATAAGATCGGGTTGAATTGAATGACTAATTTCAAAATAATGTTGACTTCACTTGGACTTTGTTAATTTTTCTTTCACATTTTCATGCCGAAAGAAGTTGAAACATGGACGATTGTGGTGGCGTGCGGGGGAAGATGACAAAGACAATTAGGCCGTGAAAATTTGAGTCCGGAGCCAAAGCGTGGTTCTTTTGAACTCAAGCGACGTAAATAGGTAAAAAAACAAATGGGTACCATTTTATATATAGCGCGGTTATTCACCATGCTATACCTTAATGACACATTTGTCCGTTAAGGTATAGCGCGGTGAATAACCGCACTATATATAAAATGTCCTGCCCCACCAATAATTCATCTGCATTTGATTGACCCCTGACCCACTAATAATTCATATGAGTGTAGCATCTATTATGCATGCGCTATACCTTAATTATTGTATCCCCAGATTGGTTTTTTTCTTATTTAAGGAGTTTCAAAATTAGGTAAAACTTCATTCTGGATCCTTCAGGTCTTCCGAAATATTTGTTCGTTAAGTTATTTTGCATTTTGTCATAATGTCTGAAGAGTGAAAAATTAAGGTTTCATTATATTGAGGGGTGAGGTTGTGGTGGAGACTAACTCAGTACGCTATAGTTGTTCTCCACAATGTTATGTTAAGTTGCCACTTACAATGGAGTACGATATATTGGTATCATTGTTATATAAAAACAATGAGTGTGAGTAAACATTCAGTGAATATTAAAGTAATCGGAAGATATCCGTATTCTGTTACTCCGCAAGGGGTTGCTTGCTATGCAGAGTTTAACATCGAAGACGATGAAACTCTGACACATTTTTTGAGGACTCCGGATGAACACCGGAAACTTCTTGTGATAAAAATGTTGGAAATATACGTCAAGGCTGAAGACGTTCGCAATAATGAGATTCTGCAGAGTAGGGATATCCCTCAATCGTCGAGTGGTTATTTTGGAGCAGGTTTAGCCGAACAGGTTACGGGTGAAAGAGTTTGGCCAGATCTAAACTTATCTCCACAGGCGAATGAGGAGCGAGGACATAATTACTCCCCGAGTTTACATAATCCACAAGCCGAGTGGTAAACTTCAATTTTTCTTTGTATTATTATGTTTATTTTTATGTATTGAATTTGTAAAAACACTCATATATTCCACAGGGGATACCGGCCAGAAATGAATTTTACACGTTATAAACCAACAGACAGTTGGAATATGCCTAGTTTTGGTGTATTGGATCATAGTGATTCATCCGGGAATCATCATCAACAGGATAACGTGCATCATGGAATATCAACACATTATGATTTATAAGTGAAGTGATAAAATTTATATATAAAGTTTGGATGAATTTAAGAAACTCATTTATTTATTGGTTGTCCAGTGAAAACGAGTAACTTAAAGGTCCTGTCCTTACCCAATAGCCCAAAGACGACATATTTAATCGGCATCTGGAAGATGCGCAGAGTCAGGAAGATGATAGTGATTATGACAATAATGTTGAAGAGTGTGGAGATGACACACCCTTCCTTGATGAGGGTGATGATGATGAGGATGAGAATGATGAACTTGATTTGACAAGGAAGCATGCTCCACCTCCCGTTAGACCAAGAGTGTACGAGTCCCATGTGTCGTTTCATTCAAGAGAGATTCCCTACCTTGATCAATTTTCATGTATGCCGGATGTGGATTCCCTCATAAGAAATCTTGACGAAATTCGGACAGCAATGTGGGATGAATCTAGAGCAACGATGCTATCAAAAGGAATGCTTTTTGATGATAAAGCGCGCCTAAGCAGGGCGGTGCGAATGTATAGCATAAAAGAGTATCGTGAGATCATGGTTCATGAGTCATCTCAGGAAGTATACAAGATTATTTGTTGTAGATGGTTTCAGGGCTGTAATTGGATACTGCATAAGAAAGTTAAAAATAAATATGTGGATTGTGGGTAAATATATTGACACCCACAATTTTGAAATAGACACATTCAGTGGGAGCCATTTTAACTTAAATGTTGACTTGATTTCTCTTGTCTTGATTCCACACATTTAAGCGTCCATAAGGTACAAGATCAAAAAGTGTATAACATCACCAGGTATATGGGTGTACTATTACCAAAAGAAAGGCATTTCTCGGGCGCAAACATGCATTTGAAATTGTTTATGTTAATTGCGATAAGTCATTTTCCTCTCTACCCAGGTACATGGCCGCATTGCAACACTTTAACCTCGGGACTGTTGTTAAATGGAAGCATGAGCGGAGTCCGGAAATACCAGAACACATATTCAGATATGTGTTCTGGACATTTAAACCAACCATTGATGGTTTTATGCACTGTCGGCCAGTAATATCCATAGACGGCACTCATGTCACTAAAAAGTATGATATTAAGTTGTTGATCGATGTGCAGTAGATACTAATGGAAGCATATTTTACCTAGCATTTGCTATTTGTGCTAATGAAAGCCAAGAGATATAGACATTATTTTTGAACTACTTGAAGGAGCACGTTGTTAGACAACGTTCGGGTATTTATCTAATATCTGATCGGCATGGCGGTATTTTAAGTTCTGTACAGAATTTGCGTACATGGCAGGAACTGTATACCTACCACCGTTACTATGTTAGGCACTTGAAGGCCAATTTCCAGAGGGCTTATCCGAATAAAGACTTGTATGATTTAATGTGGATAGATGCAACAGATCACCAAGAGTGTAAATTCAAGAGGTGAATGGAATTGATCATGCAGGAAGACCGAGAAGTCTATCATTGGTTGATTCGACATGATCTTGACAAGTCGACTTTGCATGCAGATGGTGGTAGAAGATGGGGAATTCTGACTACAAATGTGTTAGAGTCTTTCAACGGGTTATTGAAGTGTGCATGTGGATTGCCTGTCACTGCCATGGTGCAGATGTCATTCAAGCAGATGGCGGTGAGGTTTGTAGAAAGATCTAGAGGTGCATCGTTATTGATGAAAATGGGTGTTGAATTTATGCCACAGCCAATGAAACGATTTGATAAATACAGGAAGTGAGCACAATGGAATTCATTTTTGCAGAATTGTAACGAGCGAAATAGTTTTACAGTTCACACTGGTCTGCATCACAACCGGGGGAATAATACACAAATTATCAATGAAGACTGAAGATTATGCTCCTGTGAAAAATGATCCATCTATCACTTGCCATGCTCACATGCCATAAAGTGCTTTCAACATACAGGTTTCGCGGCAATAAGGTACGTTGATAAAGAATATAGTGTTGTTGCATACTTAAACACAGTGAAAAGTTGCAGCTAGTGGGTGCTAAGCATTATTGGCCGCCGGAACCATTAAAATGGCGTGTAACAAGAATTATGTGCGCCAATGGAAAGTGCAAATAATAATGCGTATACAGAACCAAATGAATGTTGCTGATACTGTTTATGTGCATAAATGTGGCATATGTTCTCAAACAGGACACGATCATCGTAAATGTCCTTCAGCTGGTTTGGGAAGCGGTGGTAATTCAGCTCTAGGTGGCAGTTCATCGAATGTGCTCAATTATCAAGGATAAACGTAGTGTTTTATTGTAGTAATTTTGTTGTACTAAATGCCTGTAAATCTAATTGATATTCAGCATTAAAGATTCAATACAATAATTTAACATACACCCCAAGAAATAAATAACAATTCTCATTCACCATTATCGTCACTGTCTGGCACTATTTCATTGTCACTGTCTTCATCTTCTTCGTCAACATCTTATATACACCCTTCCGGACCGAGGGCATCAAATCTAGGCCCCAGTTGACACACATTTTTGTATTTCATTGCTATCATCAATAAGATCACTTGCTTGATTTCTACAACAATATGTGACTTCTACGTCCAACGTCTGTGGTAGAAACTTAGGTAGTCTCTCTCACTCGCCAACTGTTGGGAAAACATGATAATCATTGTCTCTATGCAATTTTTTATTTTCTAACAATTCCTGGTACTGATCCTCCGTTCCTCCCAAGTAGTTAAGATCATCCATTGCATGATAAATAGCTAGTGCCTTTTCCATCTCTAGAATCTCCTTCATCAAATGCCGAATCACTTCTGGTTCATCTTTGTGTGTGTTTGTTTAGAAGGGTGCAGACAATGCTTGTGGTACAGAAAGCCCATACCAGTAACATAGTACTTCATAATCACATCGTTTTGAGTAAAGGGAACCCATTGTAGTTTTTCGCCCCAAATTCGCATAGCTGCAGGCTTTGTAGAATGCGTTTCACCCTCAATAATGTGCCCTGCAACTTTGAAATCAGTGTGCATGTTGATAGGCTTATTTTCCAAGAGACGCAGAACACCATACCACTTGTCATCAACCAAATCAATATAGCAACCTAGCATATTTGTTTTAACGTAGGGATTGATTGTGTTATGACGTGTTCCATGTGGATCTTTTGAACTACCTTCACCTTTTTTCCTCTTCTTAAATCACTTATTAAATGTTAGCGGCATTTCTGAAATGGATGTTGTAATGGTTCTTCAAATGGTATTTGAATACAGATCTCTTGGTTCAACTTAAGAAGAATTAAACTGCACGAACTTGTATACTAAATTTAGCGCATCACCTATATGTGTTAAGTGTATTGTCATGTCGTCCTGAAAAAGCTGTCGACCTGAAAAAGCCGTCAATCTGGAAAAGCTATCACCGTGAAAAAGCTTGACCTACTTGTACCCAAAAGAATCATTGACACGCGAAACATAGCGCCTTACCAATATGAGTTAAGTGTATTGTCATGTCGACCTGAAAAGCTGTCGATCTAAAAAAGCTGGACCCACTTGTACCCTAAAGAATCATTATCACGCGAAACATAGCGCCTCACCAATATGCGTTATGTAACCTAAAATCACTCTTAGTTGATCCCACTCATGTCGCGTAATGGTCGTGCCCGCGATGAGGAGCATGAGGAGCATCGTGTGGCTCAGGGTGTTCACCCGGCTGATCATCTCTAATATACTCCACGGGTGCCTCAACGTCCCCTTGCAGGGGACCCCGTCCATGCCGACCACCACGACCTCGTGGGACACCCCTTCCTCTCTGGCCAGGCCTGCCACGTCTACCACGTTTAGGCTCCACTGGTGGCCCATGATGGTACTCCTCTGGCGGCACAAAAGCAACCTCGTATTCTAATCGCTCATCATCTCGGGCACGTCTCAGTGTCTCAACAGCCAAATTTGTAACCCGCATGCCAAACACGTGCAACGTTGCCGCTCCCTCATCGGTATGCTGCAGCATCTGCAGTCCTAACTGATAGAATTAATGTAAGCCAATAGCCTGCATTATATGTAAAATATTAATTAAGGAATAATAATGTAACATTATAAGTAAGTATAACAAATAACATACCAATGCCTCATGCCTCCCGGCGTATGGAATGTACCGACCACTAGCGCGAGGAACGAGATTCCCGACAAGAAGTCGAGTAACACTGCGATACCAACCCATATATTCATGCTTGCCATCCGTACGCTCGGATAGAGGGTTTGGTGGAATCAAGTCATACCTTTGGTCCCAAATCTCAATCTAGGCCTCTAGTCAGGCCAAGTATGTCTAGTCAACCCTGCAACGATCATCCCGATGGTAATGTGTCCTAAGCCAAGTGGGCGGAATAGGTACAAGCTACGGTCGACCAAACTGGCGAAGGACTCGCTCAGTGGCATGATGCTCGACAATATCTAGACATATCAGTGGGACGGAAGAGCTCCTTATAGCTCAGCCGCGGGAGCAATAATCGGGCAAACCAACTATGAGTGCGTCATTGTATGGCCTTTATACGAACTATTAATTAAACATAGGAATCATGAGTAAACGCAACACATATAAAGCCAGGCCAAGTAAATTTAATTATACATAAACCTGCACGCCTTCAACCAAATCCAACAAATCCCTGTAGTAAGGGAGATAATTTCGAGCCTCGACCTCACGTCCGTAGCCTCGCCAATCAACCCACCTCCAAGCTAAAGGGAGAAACGGTGGAGGTGGTGCATTTTGGAGCGATCGATGGTAGAGGTGGCTGGAACTGCAGGAACCGCTCCCAGGCCCAAACCTAATATAGATTGTGGATGTAAAATTTAAGGTATATTTGTACTATGTATATTATAATCATGAAAAGCATTGACTATGTTTTCACCTGCAGCAACGATAAAAATCTGGCAATGTCTCTCTAGGTTACCATGCACGCTCGACACATCTTCCTATATAGGTAACCTAGAACAGCTACACCCCAGCTGTAACCAGGTAAATCATCTAGCCGCTCTAGATAATGTAGAAATCTCAAACTGACTAGGTTTCCCGAAGTGTTCGGGAACAGTACACCACCAAATATCAGCATCAGCAACAATCTCGTGTGCCGGTCGATATCCTCCGGCGGTGAATCATCCGTAATCTATGCATCCATCGCTGCCAGATGCTGCCGGACAGGCATCAGCTGCAATCAACCGGCCCCACTCAATGTAGTCTCCTCCGCTAGCTGGAAACCGGTGAGCCGCTACAACATATGCAGGTAATTCAATCCCATATAGTCTCTAAGAGCATGCAGGTAAGCTACAAGTAATCCATCAACCGGCAGCCCGAAAAGAACCTCCACGTTCTCAAGCGTGATGGTAGCTTCACCGATGTGTAGATGAAACGTATGTGTCTCCGGTCTCCACCGCTCTATCATTGCCGAGATCAATGCCCAGTCGAACTGCAACCGGACGATCTCTATGATCCTATAGAAACCCGTATCCTAAAGGCGTCTAACTATACGGGGATGGAGTGGATAGTCCCTAATGAACTCCCACATATCGTCTATACGTCTGGGGCGGAATGTCTAGAACAAACACTGTCCATCCCAGATGTATGAAGACCTATGATTCCCCTGTAGCAACAGTAGCTCTCGAGATGCAGGTCCGAGATGCACTTGGGGAACCTCCATAACGATGTCTGTAAATTGAACAATATTAATTAAAGTATTTTTCTTTTTAATTGCTTAACATCTTTAAATATATTACAATATCTTTTATATTAATATTTAATCAATATTTTTACTATATTATTATTTAGATTGATACATTTTCTATATTATTATTTTATATGTTAGTTTATTATTTTATATGTTTGTTTATTAATTTCTATGTTTGTTTCTTATTTTATGTGTTTGTTTCTTATTTTATATGTTAGTTTATTATTTTATATGTTTATTTCTTACTCACTTATTTTTGGGTATAATAGAATTAAATAATTAATTTTCATAACTATACATGATATAATTAATACGTATTCATATAAAAATACTTAGTTTGACAAATATTGTTGTTTTTATGTTATTTTATTAGAGTTGTTCATCTTTTCCAGATATTTTTGGGGTTAATAGATAATTAAATGATTAATTTCAATAACTACAAAGATACTATTCTAAAGGGCACTACATTTTACTATGCTAAAGGGCACTGTATTATAATTACGGGCACTATATTACCATTACGGGCACAACATAACACTAAAGGGTACTAAACAACAATAAAGTCACATATTAATATATGTACAACAATAAAATCTAAATAACATTAGTTATTCATAAAATAAATAATTTATCTATTTTACTAATCTTTTAGCACATAAATAATCTAATCCGGATAAAAAACAACAAATTAATTTAATCATAAAACAATCACGAAACAATATATACCACAGTACAAAACAACTAATAAACATTTTTTCTAATAAGTAATAACATTAATTATTCATAAAATAACAATTTATCTATGTTACTAGTTTTTAGCACATAAATAATCTAATCCGAATAAAAATAATATATTAATTAAATCACAAAACAATCACGAAAAACATAGATCACAATAAAAAATAACTAATACGCATTTTTTATATATGACTTTTACCAAAAAGTAAGTCGGAATATCTCGATTAATAATTTTTTGAAAGGTGAAAATTTGATGATTTGGGGGCCGAAAGCTGCAAACCACTACGCGATAATGCCTTAGATCCAGCGTTAGCTTGCTACAATACGGAGAAGATACACTTTTTGTGGGACGAGTGGGCTCCACTAAGGTTTTTTTCTTTAAAAATGGAGGGGGCTGGTGGAAGGGTTT
>AWOL01S0002191.1:120292-174941 GCA_000715115.1 Nicotiana otophora
GGGGCTCCCTGGTTTTCTGGTCGGGAAAGATGGAGGCCCGCTTTTTTATGTATATATAGCACATGTATGCAGGGCGTTATACTATAGCGCGTCCTATATGTACGCTATATAGCCAGCCCTTTTTTACTTCAAATATAATGCGGTGAATACCGCGCTATATATAAAATGATACCCAGTATTTTCTTTATCTATTTACGTTACTTGAGTCCAAAAGAACCACACTTTGATTTTCGGACTCTATCATCATTTCAACTTCCTTCCGGTACGATTTATGACAAGTGTTAAGACCAATTTAAGACAAACAAATTCGGAATCAACTTCTTGTCGATGTCTCATTGTTTCAGATTGAAAACTATTGTACTCGTCATTCTTTTTGGAATGGTGGAAAATTTTATCTTCTTTAATTTTAATTATTTAGGTTGAAATTATCACTCTCAAATGTAGCTAATAATCATAAAAATAGACCGAAGACCAGGGGCGTATGCAGAACTTTTGATAAGCGGTGTTATATACGGTTGAAATAGATTTCGGCCTCCGAACATTTGATCGAGTTTGAATGGTAAGCGACCGAAGTGAGACTTCGAGATGAGTTTCGAAGAAAGTACAAACAAGTTTCGAGCTCCAAGACCGATCGAGGAATCGGCTCAGTATCATTATCGAGCCCATGACCAAATTGAACCGCAAGTCTACGTGAAGGTTGTCGGAGACGCACAGACCGATTGACAGTCACTCTGAATGACGAACTCGAACCAAGGCCGAGGGCTCGACCCAATACCGAGCTCAAGCCAGTATCTAGCTCGCAGACAAGAGCCGTTGCAACCGCACTAGGGGAGAGAATCTTGGCGGAAATGGAGGAAGAGACAATTCATCATGGGTTCTCCAATATATATTTTTTATTATAAATAAAGTAAGATCCCTTCCATAAAGGGAGGAATCCTTGTAAGCACAGAGCAGGTTCACACATTGTAAAAAAAAACTACTTCTCTTATTGAAGAATAAATCTCTTGAGCTTGTTTTACTCAGCATACTCACTCTTCTTGTTCAATAATTTATATCCCGTTTTTATAGCCAAGAATCTAAACATTTCCACTTTTACGTACGGTTTATGTAAAGCTATATCACATATCCTTAGAACTACTTATAAATTTAACTATATCTGACTTTTTGGGTAAACAATGTGGCGCCAACCGTGGGGCTAAGGGTAACAGTGATTGTTTGATACGAAGCTGCAATACACACATGTTTACATCTTTGAATCAGCAATGGCAAACCCTTGATTGATGGCTTTACCTATCGACCACGAAGCCGGCCTTCAAGATGAAACCAACAACTTGATACCCAGGGCCGGAAGGCCACTTAACGATGTCATTGAAGCTCGAGTCGAAGTACCTGAAATTCGAGTCGAAGTACCGCTAGATGTCAATTCACAAGTGGCTCTTGAGGCGAACGAACGTTCTGAACCGGAAAAACGCATCCAGGGAGGTGCTCGATCCGTAGCTCGAGACACCCATAACGTGGAGGAGATCAGAGTCAGCTTACAGATGATCTTCGAGATGTTACAAGCCCAGCAAATAGAGATAGCTCAGTTGTAGAGCCAAACTCAGGTACAAAGCAGGCCGGAGCCCAATCCGCTTCGAGAAATCACCAATAGAACGGAGCCAGCCATGGTGAAGTCAAACGAGCAAAAATCGGGGACTACTCCCGAAATTACTAAATTGCTTGAGGAACTCACAAAACGAGTCGAAGCCAACGATAAAAAAGTAAAAACATATAATTCCAGGGTTGATCAGATCCCGGGAGCTCCACCAATGATAAAAGGGCTGGATTTGAAAAAATTCATACAAAAGCCTTTTCCCTCGAGTGCATCCCCAAAACCAATCCCCAAAAAATTCCATATGCCCGAAATTCCCAAATATAACGGTACGACCGATCCCAACGAACACGTCAGCTCTTACATGTGTGCCGTCAAGGGTAATAATTTGGAAGACGATGAGATCAAATCCGTATTATTGAAAAAATCCAGAGAGACTCTCTCGAAGGGAGCGATGATTTGGTATCATAATCTGCCACCAAATTCCATCGATTCTTTTGCCAGGTTAGCGGATTCGTTTGTAAAGGCACATGTCGGTGCCATAAAGGTTGCAACAAGGAAATCAGACCTCTTTAAAGTAAAACAAAGGGGTAATGAAATGCTGAGGGAGTTCGTGTCCCGATTTCAAATGGAACGCATGGAATTGCCACCGGTCACAGATGACTAGGTCGTTCAAGCTATCACCTAAGGGTTGAACGAGCAAAGTTCAATAGCATCATATCGGCTGAAGCAAAATTTGATCGAGTATCCAGCAATAACTTAGGCGGATGTACACAACCGATATCAGTCAAAACTTAGGGTCGAAGACGACCAGTTGGGAGCTCCTTCCGGATCCATACATCAGAATAGGACAGCTATTAAAAACTAGAGGGACATCGACAGAGAGCAAAGGCCGAACGATATCAACCGTATGTCGCAGATCGAATGAACAGAACGGTTCAACGCGCAATACCGTTCGGAACAATCGAAGGAGTGGTCGAGGACAAAATTCTCGGAGGCTTATGAGCAAGAGTGGCTTTGATAAATATGCCGATCTTATAAAGGCACATCGGCTATCGGAGTACAATTTCAGCTTCGACACATCGGGCATTGTATCGGCGATCGGAAGAACCAAAGATACTAGGTGGCCCAAACCCACGCAAACCGACCCTTCCCAAAGGAAACCGGATTCGATGTGCAAGTATCATGGTACGCATGGCCACATGACCCAGGATTGCAGACAATTAAGAGAAGCGATAGCTCGTCTATTCAATGAGGGCCACCTTCGAGAGTTCCTTAGTGACCGGGCCAAGCATCACTTTAGAGAAAGGGACGTTAGCAAAAGAGATAAACAAGAGGAACCTCTATATAACATTCATATGATCATCGGTGGGGTCGATACTCCACAAGGATCCGTGCTCAAATACGGTAAGATACCGACCATAGGGGAAAACCGAACTCGAGGCTATGTACCCGAGGGCACTTTATCATTCAGAATTGAAGAAGCCGAGGGAATCTCTCAACCTCACAATGACGCTCTGGTAATTTATATCCTATTAAATAAAGTTCAAGCTAAGAGTGTCTTAGTGGATCCAGGTAGCTCTGCGAATATCATCCGATCTTGGGTAGTGGAGAAGCTCGGTTTACAGAATCAAGTCGTGCCCGCAGCTCGGGTCTTAAATGGCTTCAATATGGCTAGTGAAACAACTAAAGGGGAAATTATTCTACCCGTAAATGTGGCTGGAACCATCCAAAACACCAAGTTCCACGTAATCGAAGGCGATATGAGGTACAATGCCTTACTCGGAAGACCATGGATCCACAATATGAGGGTAGTGCCTTCGACTCTACACCAAGTGCTGAAATTCCCTACGTCGGACTGCGTGAAGACAGTATACAGGGAGCAACATGCTGCGAAGGAAATGTTTGCGGTCTATGACATAACACCAATACCAACGTTATCGGCCTCAGAAAGGTCAAGCACAAATGATCGGTGAGAAACCAAATAGCAATCACAGCAACCAGTCTCGATCGAATCAGTCAAGTAGGAGATAGAAGATGACGAGGAAGAGTTTCCGACACCTCAAGCTCTCATCGTCCATGACGACTCCGATGCCACCAAGTCGACGATTGAAGAACTGGAGAAGGTTATATTAATCAAACGTATGTCCGAGAGAAAGGTATACCCTGGAATGGGTTTTACCCCCGAACTCAAAAATAAACTTATTCAGTTTCTTATCGATAACATTGATTGCTTTGCCTGATCCCATTTAGATATAACAGTGATCCCACCTGACATAACGATGCATCGGCTAAGCTTGCACCCTAGGTTCAGACCGGTGAAGCAAAAGAGAAGACCCAGTCCGAGGTAAAGCACACATTCATAAAGGACGAGGTAACCAAACTTCTCATAATAGGGTCAATTCGGGAAGTACAATATCCGAATGGTTAGCCAATGTGGTTGTAGTCCCCAAAAAAGGGAACAAACTTAGAATGTGTGTAGATTATACAGATCTAAACAAAGCATGCCCCAAAGATGCTTTTCCACTGCCAGCATCGATCGCTTGATCGATGCCACATCCGGCCAAGAGATCCTTACTTTTCTCGATGCCTATTCCGGGTACAATCAAATTAGCATGAACCTGGAGGACTAAGAAAAAACTTTATTTGTCACAAAGTATGGAACCTATTGCTATAATGTAATGCCATTCGGGCTAAAAACGCAGGGGCTACTTACTAACGCCTAGTGAATAAAATGTTTGAAGAACAAATAGATAAATAGATGGAAGTTTACATTGATAACATGCTAGTTAAGTCCCTGCGCGCAGAGGACCATTTGACTCATTTGCAGGAAACGTTCAAAGTTTTAAGGAAATACAACATGAAGCTCAACCCCGAGAAATGTGCTTTTGGGGTTGGATCGGGCAAGTTCCTCGGGCTCATGGTGTCGGATCGGGGGATCGAGATCAACCCCGACAAAATCAAAGCCATCGAAGACATCACCATCGTGGATAGTGTGAAAGCAGTGCAAAGGCTAACCAGACGGATAGCTGCCTTAGGCCGATTCATTTCAAGGTCGTCAGATCGAAGCCACAAATTCTTCTTTCTGCTCAAAAAGAAGAACGATTTCACATGGACCCTAGAATGCCAATAGGCACTTGAACAATTGAAGTGATATCTATCGATCCCACCATTACTTCACACTCCAAAGGAAGATGAGAAGATTTACTTATACTTAGAGGTATCGAAAATCGCGGTAAGTGTTGTCCTAGTTCGAGAAGAGCAACGTACGCCATTTCCTGTTTATAATGTAAGTCGGACCTTAGGAGAGACAGAGACTAGATACCCACACTTAGAGAAATTGGCGCTTGCATTAATAAGTGCCTCTAGAAAGTTAAGACCATACTTTCAATATCACCTCGTATGCATTTTAACAACTTTCCCACTTCGAAGCATTTTGCACAAACCCGAACTATCGGGCCGACTGGCCAAATGGGTCGTCGAACTCAGTGGGTACGATATTGAATATCAGCCTCGAACGGCCATCAAATCCCAAATTTTAGCAAACTTCGTGGCCGATTTCACACCAACCCTCGTACCCGATGTTGAAAAGGAACTCTTGTTAAAATAAGGTACATCGTCGGGGGTTTGGACCCTCTACACAGATGTTGAAGGGATCCGGGCTTGGCAGCGTATTAAAACCTCCCACATGTGGCATTATTAAGAAATCCATCAAAACTACTAGATTAACTAATAATGAGGCCGAGTACGAGGCCATGATTGCAGGTCTCGAGCTAGGTAAGAGCTTGGGAGCAGAAGTCATTGAAGCCAAATGTGACTCTTTCCTAGTGGTGAACCAATTGAACAAAACTTTTGAAGTTCGAGAAGATAGGATGCAAAGGTATTTGGACAAACTACAGGTAAATCTACACCATTTCAAAGAATGGATGCTACAACATGTGCCTCGAGAACAAAATAGTGAGGCTGGCGCACTCACAAATCTGGGGTCGTCGGTGGAAGAAGATAAGATCGACTCGGGGACTGTCGTTCAACTTTTGAGATCTATAATTGAGGGAGGGAATGCCGAGATAAATTCCACAAGATTAACCTGGGGTTGGAGGAATAGGTATATTGAATATTTAAAGAACGGAAAACTCCCATCGAACTCTAAATAATCGAGGGTTCTACGAACCAAGGCTTCTCGATTCACGTTGGTTGAAGATGGAACATTGTACAGAAGGACGTTCGATGGACCACTGACAGTATGCTTGGGTCCAGGGGACACCGATTATGTTTTACGGGAGGTCCATGAAGGCAACTGTGGAAACCACTCCGGCGCCGAACTACTAATTTGCAAAATCATCAGAGTAGGATACTACTGGGATAGCATGGAAAAGGACACTAAGGAATTCATTCAAAAATGCGATAAATGTCAAAGGTTTTCACCAATGATCCATCAACCCGGACAGCGGCTTCATTCAGTCATTTCTCCATGGCCATTCATAAAATGGGGAATGGATATTGACGGCCCTCTACCATCGGCCCCAGGTAAAGCTAAATTCATTTTGTTTATGACTGACTATTTCTCTAAATGTGTTGAAGCACAGGCGTTCGAAACAGTAAGAGATAAAGAGGTTATAGATTTCATCTGGGATCACATCGTGTGTAGATTTGGTATACCAACAGAAATAACATGTGACAATGATAAGCAATTTATCGTCGGTAAAGTGACAAAATTTCTCGAAGATCATAAAATAAAAAGGATACTGTCAACACCATATCATCCTAGTTGGAACGGACAGGCCGAACCAACGAACAAGATTATCATCCAAAACATCTAGAAAAGATTGAACGAAGCTAAGGAAATTGGAGAGCAATTTTGCCCGAAGTCCTTTGGGCATATCGGACAACATATAAATCCAGTACAAGAGCGACTCCATTTTCCTTAGTATATGGCTCTGAAGCTTTAATTTCGATCGAAGTCGGGGAACCAAGCGTAAGGTTTCGACATACATCGGAAGAATCGAACTACGAGGCAATGAATACTAGCCTCGAATTATTAGATGAAAAATGAGAAGCGACACTAGTTCGAATGGCTGCAAAAAAATAACGAATCGAAAGGTACTACAACAGAAGAACCAACCTCCGCCATTTCAAGCCCGGGGACTTGGTCCTAAGGAAGGTCACCGTCAACACTCGAGACCTTAATGAAGGAAAGCTCGGCCCAAATTAGGAAGGACCCTATCAAGTCCTCGATATTGTCGGGAAAGGGTCTTATAAACTTGGAGCAATGGATGGAAAACCATTACCAAACAATTGGAACATATCGCTTCTCAAACGATATTATTGTTAAGGTATGATTTTCTCTTCTCCATCGTCTATATACATTCGACACTAACTTATTGCAGGAATTCGACAAAAAATATCAAGACCTCTGGTTTCAAAGCACACGTTGTACTCTTTTTCCCATAAGTTCGGCTTTTTATCCCAAATGGGTTTTTCCGGCAAGGTTTTTAACGAGACAACAACTATGTTCTACCCGGGGACAAATCAATAGTATCCGAGGCTCCTTCATAGTCAACCTTGAATACTGGGGGGCTACCAATCAAATAAATCGAGTTCGGCACAAGAAAGTTGTTTCATATCAAATTCATGTTGAACAGGGTCTCGATAGAGAAACATGTAAGGGCCAAATGGTCAAAACAAACCATGCCCACGTAGTTTTGCTCGAACTCTGGCACACGATACAAACACATGTATAATGACTTATAAAGGAGAACTTCTTCTTTTTTCGGATATCTCACACTTTGAAAAGATCTTCCTGTTTCATGATTCAAACAGGCTTAAAGGCCAACCACCAACAAAAGGATGTTTGATACAAGCGATCATAAAAGGCCTACGGGCTAAGATACTTTGAGTTCGAGTTCGAAACAATCACTCACTCAATTATTAAAGTCTAGGGGCTATCTTACTTCGAGTTCGAGCAATCACTCACTCGATCATAAAAAGCCTACGGGCTAAGATATTTTGAGTTCGAGTTCGAAACAATCACTCACTTAATTACTAAAGCCTAAGGGCTATCTTACTTCGAGTTTGAGCAATCACTCACTCGATCATAAAAAGCCTACAGGCTAAGATATTTTGAGTTCGAGTTCGAAACAATCCCTCACTCAATTATTAAAGCCTAAAGGCTATCTTACTTCGAGTTCGGGCAATCACTCACTCGATCATAAAAGGCATACGGGATACGATACTCTGAGTTCGGGTTCGAAACAATCACTCACTCAACTATTAAAGCCTAAGGGATATCTTACTTCGAGTTCAAGCAATCACTCACTCGATCATAAAAAGCCTACGGGCCAAGATATTTTGAGTTCGAGTTCGAAACAATCACTCACTCAATTATTAAAGCCTAAGGGCTATCTTACTTCGAGTTCGAGCAATCACTCACTCGATCATAAAAGGCCTACGGGCTACGATACTCTGAGTTCGAGTTTGAAACAATCACTCACTCAACTATTAAAGCCTAAGGGCTATCTTACTTCGAGTTCGAGCAGTCACTCACTCGATCATAAAAAGCCTACGGGCTAAGATATTTTGAGTTCGAGTTCGAAACAATCACTCACTCAATTATTAAAGCCTAAGGGCTATCTTACTTCGAGTTTGAGAAATCACTCATTCGATCATAAAAGGCCTACACGCTACGATACTTCGAGTTCGAAGCAATCACTCACTCAATTATTAAAGCCTAAGGGCTATCTTACTTCGAGTTCGAGCAATCACTCACTCGATCATAAAAAGCCTACGGGCTACGATACTTTATGTTCGAGTTCGAATCATTCACTCGACTGCTAAACCTACGAGCCACTGTTATTTCGAGTTCGAGCAAACACTCACTCGACCATAAAGGCTACGAAGGCCGAATTCGATGAAATCACCTAAATCCTTATGGAAACATTCATAAGGCATGAATGAAATCTTCACAAGTCAAGAAAGCAGAAGCAAGTCAGTAAAAGAAAAAGATATTAGTATAAATATTTAAAGATTGTTTACATGAATAAATGCAACATAGAAGCTAAGGGCTAAGCTTCTGGGTTATCATCGAGAGCGGTCTCTTCTCCACGGTCTCCCTCCTGTTATCGGACCCACTCTTGCTACCATCATCATCATCATCATCGTCGCCATCAGAAGCCAAGGCTTCAGCATCAGCTTCGAGTTCTTTGGCCCTTTTTATCTCTTCATCAAGATCGAAACCTCGAGTGTGTATCTCCTCGAGGGTCTCCCTCCGAGATCAACACTTAGCAAGTTCGGCAACCCAATGTGCTCGAGTGTCGGCAGTATCCGCTGCCTATCTTGCTTTTACTTGAGCAGCCTCGGCATCGGCTCGATACACAGCAATAGATTTGTCTTCCATGACTTTTGATGACTCAATCTCCGCCTTGGCCTCAGCAAGCCTTGTTTCAAGCTCCTCGATCCTCTTGGCCTGAGCCAAACCTTTTTGCTTGACGCTTCAAAGCTGAACATCGGCCGATGATAATTTGGCCAAGATAGTTTCTTTTTCTGCAGCCAGGCAGTCGAAAGTCTCCTTCCACCGATCACATTCGGCCCTGATTTGATCGACTTCTTTCCGAAGCAACCCGATCTTTTCAACCTTTTGCTGCAGCTGAGATAACGAAGGGTTAGCTTCCACAGTTGGGTCAAACCCATACTCTAACAGAACGAGGTTCACCTGCATATCTAGTTCGGCTTCTTCTTCACGAGCCTTAGCCAAATCTGCTTGGAGGTCCCTTATAACCTCATCCTTTTGGCCGCAAAGAAGACGCAGAGCATCTCTCTCCCCCGAGACCTTCTGAAGCTCGACCTCACACTGGCTAAGTCGGCTCGAAACTTGCTAATAGCCTACATAGAAGGGAAAAAACACAAGTCAGGTTTAGAAAAGAACGAAGAAAGCAAACGCAGTAAAATCACTACCCGAGAAATAAAACGTTGGGCCTCCTCTAAGATAAGAGAAGAGTCACTAATATCGGAGGTACCACCGACTCCAGTAAAGTAATCCCGAAAAGGATCCCCTACACTAGAGACGCCGCCCATATAGGGGGTCTTCAATTCTTGAGCTTTCTTTAACGCCTCCTCAGAAAAGATCGGAAGAGAAGGAAAATGACCTACTATCATGGTCCCGAGCGAATCGCTCGGGACGCTCTGATCGAGACTCGGGGTACCGGAACTGGCCCCGACTGATGTAGCCATGATCGGCTCATAAGGTCTGGCAACCTCGATAGCTTTCGCGGATCGGACCACAAAGCCAAAGCATCTATTCTCTTATTCGTTGGACCGAGTCCATCGAAAGAGCGATTGCCTTCCTCCTCAACCTTCGAGTTTTGGGCTTGAGGTCTTCTGACCGAGAGATAGCTTTTCGCTTTCTATCTTTCCCCGGTTTCGGGACCGGGGACTTGGTTCCTTCCTCACCACTCGAAAACCTCAAAACGGCATCCTTGGTTACGCCTGCATGAAAGGAAGTCAGTAACGAATGGAGCATAAAAACTGTTTCGAAAAACATAAGAAGTGACCCTTACCGTGATTCTTGGCCTCCCACCTACATTTCACCAAATCACACCAAGCGCGTTCAGTATAAGAGAAAGTCGAGGCTAACTTCCGAACCCAATCCTCGAGGTAGGGTACCGCTTGTGGAATCTAAGGGGCAGCGGTATATCGGACGGAGATATCAGATAGAATCAGAGAAAGGTACGAAAGCAACGCCTTATGAAAATCACTTACAAACGAAATTCCATTCCTCGGGGAACGACATCTTCTCTTCCTAGATAAGGTCACGGGTCCTCACCCGAATATAACGGCCCATCCAACCCCGATCCTTGTCTTCGTCGATGCTCGACATTAAAGCTTTCGTTGCCCGACGATGGAGCCTGATTATTCCTCGAAAGATTTAAGGCCGATACAACCGTATGAGGTGATTTAGGATAAAATTCAGCCCCCCGACCTTGTTGGAGATGAAGCGAAGTAAGATTACTATACGCCATAGAGAAGGATGAATTTGACCGAGGGTGACCTGATATCTTTTACAAATATCAATGATCACTGGGTCGACGGGACCCAACATGAAGGAGTAAGTATAAACACTTAAAAACCCCTCCACATGAGTGATGATGCTCTCTTCGGGAGAGGGAATTTGCAACACAACCTCGGGACTCCAGTTACAGTCTTTCCTTACAGCCTCGAGATGGCCCTTTGTTATCGAGCACATGTACATCGACACATGCTCACATCGACCCGGAACCGACGAAGGATTTTTAACCTTAAAATCGATCTTTAGAGTACACGGGCCAGGAACATACTCGTGGGGAGGCGGCTCCACCGGCACCTTGTCGCCGGACGACCGTGAAGAAGAAGCTTTCTCCTTCTGAGGTACGGTTTTTGAAATTTTTTCCATTGATATAAGAAAAAGAAAAGCAAAGGAAGATGAAAGGTGGATGGTGCCAAATGCTGATGAAGGTGGCTCTACAAGCGGCGAAATAGTGGCAGAAAGAGTAAGAAAATTTGGGAGATTGAAGATGTAAAAGTGGTAAATGATAAATGGAAGGGTTATTTATAGGTTTATACCGTGGCGGTTCAGTATCAGCGGTGGCCGACCACCATCTGACATGCATTAATACCTTGAAAGACTAAATCGAAGGGACAGCTATCACGTACGTCATGGTCGAGACCAGTGAAAATGTCAGCTTATAATTCGATCGAGCTGTTCTCACCACATTTTTCCTAAGAAACGAGGGGACTATCTGTATACGGTCGAAATAGATTTCGGTCTCCTTACGTTTGATCGTGTTCGAATGGTAAGAGACTGAAGTGAGACTTCGAGACGAGTTCCGAAGATAGTACAAACAAGCTTCGAGCTCCAAGACCAATCGAGGAATCGGCTCGGTATTATTATCGAGCCCATGACCAAATCGAACCGCAAGGCAACGTGAAGGTTGTCAGAGACGCACAGACCGATTGACACTCACTCCGAATTAAGAACTCGAACCAAGGTCGAGGGCTCGACCCAATACCGAGCTCGAACCAGTATCGAGCTCGCAGACAAGAGCCGTTGCAACTGCACTAGGGGGGAGTATCTTGGCGGAAATTGAGGAAGGGACAATTCATCATGGGTTCTCCACTATATATTTTTTATTATAAATAAAGTAAGATCCCTTCTATAAAGGGGAAAATCCTTGTATGCATAGGGCAGGTTCACACATTGTAAGAAAAGACTACTTCTCTTATTGAAGAATAAATCTCTTGAGCTTGTTATACTCAGCATACTCACTCTTCTTGTTCAATAATTTATATCCCGTTTTTATAACCAAGAATCTAAACATTTTCACTTCTACGTACGATTTATGTCAAGTTATATCATATATCATTAGAACTACTTATAAATTTAACTATATCCGACTTTCCGGGTAAACATGTGTCAAAATTTGAGAAAATATAAATAAATCACTATAATGAAAACTGTGTCATTTTTTATATTTATACCTTATATTTTCATTTTGTATACTATCTATATAAACATATTTAATAAAAAAAAATTGACGAAGCGGTGTCACGTGACACCGCTTGCCGAAAGGTGTATCTGCCACTGCCGAAGACACTTAGTAGGCGTTTGGACATATATATTACTTATAAAGGTTTGTTTCATATTTTGTCATTATCTCACCATTAACTTAAGCAAGAGATTTGAATTTACAAAACTGCTTTCAAAAATATTTCAATCACTACCAAACGTAAACTCACCAATCATGCATTTCTACACATTCACCGGTGACCATAGATTTTGTTCTAGTACAATTTTGGACTATAAAACTATTTGGATTATGCCGCAATAACTATAAGATATAAAATTGTTATTATTCACTTGTCTCAAAAAGATTGATGGGTCAAAATACAAGAGTTTAAATATGTACATTGTGTGTGTTACATTGTTCACATCAATAGACAAAATTGGTTGTTGTTTTATTATACAGTCTTTGAAAAATTCTCATTCCATGAGTTATCTTTTAAAATTAATTACTCTCATAGTTGTTTACCCTCAAAATCGGATAACAATTGAATTTGTACGTGGTTTTAAGGATACGTGAATTAACTTGACAGAAAATGATAAATTAGATTGCAATTTAAATAAATTATGGTAAAGTAAATACAAACTACACGAATTGGGTAATTTCAACCTTGGAAGCTTAGCCACCCTCGGGCCGAATGTACTTCGATCAATGTCAAGACACAGAAGAATAAGAGCTTGAAGAGAATAATGGTGTATTGCTTTAGAATGTGAGTTATAATCTGTTAAATGAATTATCATACACCCTTTATATAATAGAAGAGTCCTACATTAGATACAACTCTATAAAAGGTAAACATCCTCTAAATAACTGATTGCCGATCTCTTATCAATACGTCCCGATATCTCCGCCGTGATATTCGGTCGGTCACGGATATCACGACTTTCTGTTGGCCGAGCATGACTATCTCACAACGTTCTTCGAAGTTAGTCGAGGCTAGGGACTGATCCCGAATCACGGCCCCGACATCCTCGAGGGCGGGCGTTCTGGTACGGATTCCAAATGGATGAGATTTCACCTCGATCTAATTTCCCTTGCTACCATATCTCAAGCTTGGCTTACCATGTCAGAGACCGGGATATACTATGAGACCGGTTCTACCCGTATACAGATAGTCCCCTCGTTTTTCGGAGAGTAGATGACGAGAAACGATATGAGCTCCCGATTCTTACTTCGATATTCCGTGACATAAACGACAAAATAGTTGAAATGTCCTGCCAGTTTAGTCTTAATGGAATTAAATGCTTGTAGGTTGTCGGTCGGCCACTCCCAGATATAAATCGTCGCTAGAAAACTATAAATACCCCTTCCTTTGTTTATTCAAACTTTACATCCAAGCCTTCTGCCCTCGTGTCTAAGAAATTTCAATACTTCCAAGAACTTATATTCTGGTTACTTTGAGATCTTTTATAAGAACTTTTATTCGTCTTTATCTCAAACTATCATGTGTACTCTTTTAACTTCTTCTTTTCTCTTGTTTTTTCTCCATCTTTCAAAGAAATGGAAAAGACTTCAAAATTTGTTCCCCAAAAAGAAACTCCCTCTACCTCGCGGCCAGCTACCGAGGAAGTCGTCTCGCGTACTGCTGTCGAGAAACTGGCACCAGAACCTCCTCTGAAAATGTTCATCCCGGGGGGTGCCCGGTTAATGTTGATTTTAAGGTCGAAAAGTCCTCCTCTATACCAGGACGGTGCGAGGATGTCTCGAAGTATATCTGATCGATCACCGAGGTTATTCTCTCCGAAGTCAAAAAGGACTGCAACTGGGTTGACAAAACATGTGGTGATTCCCAAACCTGACGAAGCCATTACCACCCACGTCGAGGGATTTTTAAGTGTTCACACTTATCCCTTCACGCCGGGACCCTTGTACCGTGTTATCATCCACTTTTGCAAAAGATACGAGGTAACCCTCGGTCAAATTCACCCTTCTTTCTGGAGGATCATAATCCTCCTCCATTTCTTTGTAAGCAAGATCGAAGGGTGTCCTTTCACTATCGAACACCTCATGCATTTATATAGTCCCAGACTCTACCGAGGGGATGATCTAGCTCGCCCGTCGAGCCATTAAAGCCCCGTTCTCGAGTATTGATAAAGATCGGGATCGAGGTTGGTTAGGTCATTTTGTTCGAGTGAGGACCTCAGACTTCATTCCAGCCGAGCATATGCAATTTACTGAGAAGTGGAATATGTCACGTAAGTATAATTTCTCTTCCAAAATTTGATTTATCGCCTCTTTCCTTCTTCCTTATCGGTGTTTTGTGGTGGTGCAGCTGTCACTCGGGTCCCGAATGCAATTCCTCGACTCAAGGAATGGGTCGAGGGCATCGTACTACAAAGGCCCTATTCTGAGCTCTCATGGCACAAACTTTCAAAAGGTCGATGGGAGGCCCGTTCCCATGGTAAGATCCCTTCCATGAGTAAATAATACTTTGGTTCCTTTTTGCTTCATTAAGTTCTCACTTGTTTTACTTCTTTTTGCAGGTTTATCCAATGACGTCACACTACGACCTCTATCCGGTGGCTAGAACCTCCCCGCCGAGTCCCCTGTTCCGAGATAGGGTGGTGACAAGAAAAGAAAGAAGGCCCCGAGTTCTCCGAGCTCGAAGAAGAAGAAACCAAGGCGAAGGTTGTTGCGCAAATCTAAAGAGAGCACGAGCGCTCAAGCACTATCTTCGGATTCACTCTATCGGTTGAGGGATGAATTCGAAGAAGAACAAGAAGAAGAAGCCTTCAATCTAGTGGCCCGAGTGTCAGCACAACTCGAAGGGCAAGGGGCCTCCGAACCGGAGGGAGATGAGGCCGATCTGCCTCAAGTTAGGGAGGCCGACGAGGAGGCCATGGACGAAGCTTTTCGGGGTGTGGGTAACACCCCGAAGGAGGCACTTGGTGTGATAGACATCACCGAGTCTCTTTCCATCACTGAGTGCATGTACAACGAGGCCCAGAACGGGAAAGAACATCCCATCGAGGGGGCCCACAGAGCAGACGACCCCTTCCACGGCTTTCTTTATGGTGTGGAATCTACTGCCACGAAGGATGTCACAGGGTTGGGTGACTTGGAGGTGCCGAAGAAGAGTCCGTCTTCGGGAACAAGCGAAACTACTTCAAGCCTGAAACTGGTAAATCGATTCCCAGCTCTGAGTGTGGATCCCGACCGGAAGCGGTCGATCGTCATCTCTGTTCCGTAGGATGCCCGAGTCCTTTCTACCCCTGTAGTAATGGCCAGTACCTTCAGTGTTTGGTGAACGAGGAAAACCAAGTTAAGATGAACAAGGTGGACGTGCCCTGCCTGTTCAATAAAGCATAACAGGCGCTAAACCGTGTAGCTTCAAATATCTCGTGATGACTTCAGTTCATACTTAGACTAATTTATAGATAATCCTAACATTTTTCTTTGTGTCTGCATGCCTCGGTGCTTCATCATGAGACCTTTATCCGATATCGAGACGAGCTGAACCAGCTTGAGGCCGACGTCTGAGAGCTCACTGAGAATAGAAATACTTACAAGCTTCTCAGCGAGCAGCGCGAAGGGGAGGCTAAGAGCCTCCGAGCTGAGCTAGAGGTGGCTCGGAAGGTGCATGTTGACCTGGTCGAGCTGGTAAAAATATTTGAGGTTAGTGACAATGATCTAGACTCGGTGACTAATGGTCGGAATCCACAGGTCCAACAAATAATCGACCGGTTCTCCCAACTCCGAGCTTAGATGGATGTTGTTATGGACAACATCAATGAATGCAGAGGCAGGATGGACCGTCTGGACTCAGAAAAAGAGACTTCTCGGGCGCAGCTAACTTCGGCTGAGACTCAGCTTCAAGAGGTAAAGAAAAAGGCCGAGGTGAAGGCCAAAAAGTTTGAGGAGCTCCAGTCTCAGCTAAGTACGACCGTCTCTAATCAAGAAAATCTTGCCAAGGAGCTCGAAATGGCCAAGTAGGTAGTGGTTGTGGTTAAAGCCGATGCAGATGAGATGGTGGTTTAGTATAAGGCCGATGCCAAGGTGGCCCAGGATCAGACGAATGATATCGTCAAGCATGCAAAGCGGCAATCCCGTAGGGAGGTCCTTAAAGAAATTCATGCTCGGGGTTTCGACTTGTCGGACAAAATCGAGAGTGCTAAGTATCTCGAAGCCAAGGCCAAGAAGTTGGCTTATCCCGAGGATGACTAAGGCTCCAAGGGTTCGAGCGGATCCAAGGATGTAGGAGACTCTGAAGACGAGGCTGGCTCCGGTAAAGACCAGGCCATTTAAGTGCCTTGTACATGTTTCTTTATTTTTGTATATTTGTACTTTTGTATTTTTATTAAGGCCGTTTGGACTTTGTATAAACTTTATGTATATATAATACAAGGCTTGTGTTTCCCTTCGACAATCTCTGAGTTTTGTTGTGTACTTTGCTTTATTATTTATATTTGCAAAGATCAAAATGCCTTCTCATGAAATAGTTAGATCATGTTCGGAGGTTCGAACATGCCTTGCTTCAATATTATTTTGTTTAAGGAATCGTGAGGGTTTGGTATGACCTGCAACTTTTCCCTAAAGTACTTATAAATTTTCAGATTATAGTCTGTCGAGGACAACATTTAGAACCGGTTAAGAAATTTTGAAGGTCTTATATTTTGTTGCGGGTCTTAGACGTCTCCGAGCCGTTTTAATATGGTCGTATCCTTTTTAGTTCGGGTGTTTCCTAGTGGGCTTGTCACCTCGAGTTATATGGGCTTGCCTAAGATAACAGTCCCCGAATAGGGATGGCTGTAGCCTTTAAGGTTCGAACTTTGCCTGGTTTTGTGCCCCCGGGCTCCCTTAGTCGGAGCCGTCTGAGTTTGTTTTTAGACGGCAGTCCCCGATTGGGAGCGATCATTTGAAAGTGGATAAAGGCGTCCCTTGGGAGCGATACCTGTAGGGGATCAAATGTAGGAAATTCCATAAGAGTAAAGAAAAAGGGAAATTTTTAAGGGACAAAATATTTATCTGCAAGGTAGAGACTTCTTTTTATTCTTGTACGTAATAGTTACACATGTTTACAAGCTTTGTGCCATGGCTCAAGCAGTCTATGCGGGCACGGTTCATTTGATCATTCGGCCCAACTCTCGCTACTTTTGGGCGGCCATCCGGACAAGGGCTGCTTTATGCCTTTCATCTAATAGATCCAGGCTTATATTCATGGCCTCGTCGCTTAATTCCTTGGTTGCATATTGGAACCTGAGACTTGGTTCTCCGACTTTGACCGGTATTAGAGCTTCGGCGCCATAAACCAGTGAGAACGGGGTGTCCTCGGTACTGGACTTCGAGGTCGTACGGTATGCCCATAAGACTTCGAGCAGGATTTCCTTCCATTTTCATTTGGCGTCACTTAACCTCTTTTTGAGGTCATAGAGTATGGTTTTGTTGGTCGATTCTGCTTGTTCGTTCCCACTAGGGTGATAGGGCATTGATAGGATCCTTTTGATCTTGTGGTCTTCGAGAAACTTGCTTACTTTGCTGCCGATGAATTATTTCCCGTTGTCACACACGATCGCGGTCGTCATTCCGAATCGGCATATGATGTGGTCCCAAATGAAAATGATGACCTCATTCTCCCTGACCTTCTCGTATGCCTGGACTTTCACCCACTTAGAAACATAGTCAGTCATAAACAATATAAATTGAGCCTTACTGGGTGACTATGGAAGGGGGCCAACGATGTCCATTCTCTACTTCATGAATGGCCATGGTGACAGAACTGAATGCAGCAGCTCCCCGGGTTGATGAATCATTGGAGCATGTATTTGACATTCATCACATTTTCGTACGAACTCCTTCGCATCTTTTTCCATATCGATCCAGTAGTAGTCGGCTCTAGTTACTTTTCGAACCAATGATTTGGCGCCTGAATGATTTCCACAGGTGCCTACGTGGATTTCCCTCAGAACGTACTCAGTGTCTCCTGGTCCTAGACATATCATGAGTGGGCCATCAAATGTTCTTCTGAACAAGGTTCCATCTTCGGACAAAGTAAACCGGGCTGCCTTCGTACGTAGGGTCCACAATTCTTTTGGATCCGAGGACAGTTTTCCGGTCTTCAGATATTCTATATATTTGTTTCTCCAATCCCAAGTCAGGCATGTTGAGTTAATCTCGACATGGACTTTTTCCACTACCAATCTCATAAGTTGTACAACTACCCCCGAGTTGACCTTGTTGTCCTCGACCGATGATACTAAGTTAGCAGGGGCATCGACTTTACTATTTTGATCCCGAGGTACATGTTGCAAAGTCCATTCTTTGAATCGATGTAATGTTACCTGTAAATTATCCAGGTACCTTTGCATTCATTCATCTCTGACCTCGAATGTCCCATTAACATGGTTCACCACGAGGAGGGAGTGGCACTTGGCTTCGATCACCTCTTCCCCCAAGCTTTTGGCTAGTTCGAGACCTGTAATCATAGCCTTATATTCGGCCTCGTTGTTAGTCAATTTCACAAACCTAATAAATTGTCTAACTACATTGCCTGTTGGTAGCTTCAAAACGATTCCGAGTCCAGACCCTTTTGCGTTCGAGGCGCTGTCCGTAAAGAGGGTCCACATCCCCGAAGACGTCCCCGAGTTTACCAACAACTCTCTTTCGACCTCGAGTACTAAGGCCGGAGTAAAGTCGGCCATGAAGTCCACCAATATTTGAGATTTAATGGCGGTCCGAGGTCGATGTGCAATATTGTACCCGCTGATCTCCACGGCCCATTTGGCCAATCGTCCCGAGAGCTCAGGTTTATGCAATTATTTCACAATGGGTAAGTAGTCACAACACATATAGGATGACATTGAAAATATGGTTTCAACTTCCTAGAGGCGCTTAGCAAAGCGAGCGCCAACTTTTCTAGGTGAGGGTACCTAGTTTCGGCCTCACCTAGAGTCCTGCTAACATAGTAAATTGGCAAATTGCGTACCTTACTTTTCTCGGACCAGGACTATCACGACCCAAAATCCTAACTTATCGTGATGGCGCCTATCGTGATACTAGGCAAGCCGACATTTATGAAACAACCCCAACACTTAATAGAAAACGGACTTAAAACAGTTTATCAAGACGGCGATACAAGCAGCTAAGTGTAATAAATATGAAATCAAATGCATCCTCTTAGGACCACAGTCACCTAGTCCTCCCATTCACTCAACACTCAGCACTCAGTACTCGCACTCAATAGGTACCTGCGCTCACTGGGGGGTGTGAAGACTCCGAACGGGCTCTTTCAGCCCAAGCGCTAATATCCATACGGATAACTCACGTGCTGTAATATAATATCTAGATCCACATGAACAACTCACGTGATATAGTATAATATCTGGATCCTCACGGACTACTCACGTGCCATAGTATAACATCTCATAATTAGGCCCTCGGCCTCACTCAGTCATCAACTTCTCTAATCACTCGGGCTCTTAGAAATCATATTAAGCAGCCCAGACAGAAATGATATGATGCATAAAAAATGAACTATAGAGACTGAGATGTGACGTACAAATAAACTGTGACTGAGCACAAACAACAATCTAGAAAATAACTCAACATGTACCCGACCTCTGTGGGTCCCTACAATGCCTACACGTAGTCTAAACATGATATGTGGTTCAATTTCTCTAATACAATGGAGAATGTACAGGTAACAACAGATTATACAACTACATGGTTCTACGGAATTTGACCAAGTCGCAATTCCTACGGTGCACTCCCACACGCTCGTCACCTAGCATGTGCGTCACCTTAAAACCAAACAAATGACACGTAATACGTGATTTTGTACCCTCAGAACCAAATTTAGAATTGTTACTTACCTCAATCTAACCAAATCTCTACTCCAATATACCCTTGCCTCGCGAAACGGCCTCTGAATGCCTTGAATCTAGCCATAAACAATGCGATATAATCAATACGGGCTAAGGGAATTAACTCCATAAAAATGCTAAGTTATTAATCAAACTCAAAAATCGGCTCAAAAGCCGACCCCCGGGACCAGTATTGAAGTTCGATAAAAGTCACAAAACTCGAAAGCCTAATCAACCATGAGTCTAACCACACCAAGTTTATCAAAATCCGACACCAAATCGTCATCCAAATTCCCAAATCAAACTCTTCAAATCCCTAGCCTCCAAATCCCAATCTACACCTTAAATACACACCAACTAGGTGGAAAAATCAATGGGAAAACAATATTATTTATCAAAAGTAAGCACAAGTGACTTACCTCAAGAAACCCCTCGAAAACCCTCTCAAGAATCGCCTAACTGTTGTTGAAATGTTTGAAATGAAGCCAAAATCGTGAACCTTTGTTTTAATAATCTGCTAAGGCTTTTCACACCTATGGCCATGTATCCGCATTTGCGGAACCGATTCTGCGGTAAATCCTCCGCTTCTGCAGAAATCACTTAAGTCTCTCAGGCCTGTATCTGCCCACCAGGTTTCGCACCTGCGGACGTGCTTCTGCGGCCTTCTACCTGCTTTTGCGGAAATAGGCCTCACTCTCAACTCCGCATCTGCGGAGCCTCGCTCACATCTGCGGGCTCGCAAATGCGGTAAATCCCTCGCACCTTCGCCCTGCCCAGGCCAGGCCAGCTCCGCTTCTGTGTAAACAAAGCCACATTTGCTACATCGCAGGTGCGGAAATGACCTCGCACCTGTGACCACATCTCATATCCTCCCTGGCCGCTTTTGTGGTTCGCCTCTCGCTTCTACGAGATCGCATTGCGATCTGCGCTCTACAGGTGCGATTACACCACAAGCAAGTGAGCTTCAGCACTTCCCTCAAACTTCAAATCGATCTGTTAACCATCCGAAATCAACCTGAGGCTCAATCAAACATACCAACAAGTCCCAAAATATCATACGAACTTAGTCGGGGTCTCAAATCACATCAAACAACCTCTAAAACATGAATCACACATCGATTCAAGCCTAATGAACTTCGAACATCCAATTTCTACCAAAGATGCCGAAACCTATCAAATCACATCCGATTGACCCCAAATTTTGCACACACGTCAAAAATGAAATTACAGACCTACAACAACTTCCGGAATCAAAATTCGACCCCGATATTAAAAAGTCCACTCGTGGTCAAACTTTCTACAAATTCAACTTCCGTCCTTTCAGGCCTAATACCACTACGAAACTTTAAATGACAATCCGGACACGCTCCTAAGTCCAAAATCACCTAATGGAGCTAACAGAACTATCAAAACTCCGTTCCAGAGTTGTTTACTCAGAGATCAACATCCGATGGCAAGGTATAGAAACATGAAATACTGGATGCACACTCGACAAACTAAGTGGCAAGGCAAGCTTGTAAGACACCTCCCCAATCCTCTGAAGTACCTCAACAATAACAACAACAACAACAATGACGACCCAGTGAAATCTCACTAGTGGGGTCTGGGGAAGGTAGTGTATATGCAGACCTTACCCCTACCCCGAGGGAGTAAGGAGGCTATTTCTGAAAGACCCTCATTTCAAGAAGACAAAAAGATATAAATCTGTATCACAAATAGAAACCATAGGGAAAATAATATCATGGAAATGAAAAGGTAGATGCAAAGAAAACATGATAGATAATACATAGACCCAGCACTATGAAAAATAATAGAGTAGTAAGACATAACATTGTCACTAGCTGACATCGACAAAAATACTACCAGACTAGCCTCACAAAGGTACAAAGTAAGGGAGACTCAACTACCTCCTAACCTACAACCCTAATACTAGACCTCCACAACTTCCTATCAAGAGCTATGTCCTCGAACATCTGAAGCCTCGCCATGTCCTCGCTGATCACCTCTCCCCAATACTTCTTAGGTCGTCCTCTACCTCTTCTCGTGCCCTCCAAAGCCAGCCGCTCAAACCTCCTTACCTGAGCATCTAGGCTTATCCTTTACACGTGTCCGAATCATCTGAGCCTCGCTTCCCGCATCTTTTCATCAATGGGAGCCATGCCCACCTTCTCCCGAATATCTTCATTTCTTATCTTATCCATTCTAGTGTGTTCGCACATCCACTTCAACATCCTCATTTATGTTACTTTCATCTTCTGGATATGTGAGTTCTTACCAGGATAACACTTAACCCCATACATCATGGCCGGTCTAGCCACCACTTTGTAAAACTTACCTTTGAGTATCGATGGCACTCTCTTATCACATAAGACTCTAGATGCTAACCTCCACTTCATCTACCCCACCCCAATGTGGTGTGTGAAATCCTCGTCAATATCCCCTCCCCTCTGGATAACCGACCCAAGGTACTTGAAATTGCCAGTACTTGGTATGACAGGTGATTCAAGCCTCACTTCCACGCCCACTTCCTACGGCTCAATACTGAACTTACACTCCAGGTATTCAGTCTTCGTCTTGCTCATCTTGAAAACCTTAGACTCAAGGGCCTGTCTCCATACCTCCAACCTCTCGTTAACACTGGTTCGCGACTTATCAATCAGACCTATATCATCGGCGAATAACATACACCATGGCACCTCTCCTTGAATATGGTGTGTTAACGCGTCCATCACCAGGGCAATCTCTGAAGTACCTCAAAAGGTCCAATATACCGAGGGCTCAACATGCCCTTCTTCCCGAACCTCATAACACCCTTCATGGGTAAAACCTTGAGCAGTACCTTCTCCCCAACCATGTAAGCAACATCACGGACCTTCCTGTCAGCATAACTCTTCTGTCTATATTGCATCGTGTGAAGCCGCTCCTGAATCATCTTAACCTTGTCCAAAGCATCTTGTACCAAGTCACTACCCAATAGCCTAGCCTCCTCCAGCTCAAACCAACCCACCAGAGATCTACACCATCTCCCATACAAAGCCTCATACGTATCCATCTACCTGCTTGACTGGTAGCTGTTGATGTAGGCAAACTCCGCGAGTGGCAGAAGCTGATCCCAAGAAACCCCAAAATCAATGACACAAGCGCGGAGTATATCCTCCAATATCTCAATGGTGCGCTCGGTCTATCCGTCCGTCTGAGGGTAAAATGTTGTGCTCAACTCAACCTGCATACCCAATTCTAGTTGCACGGATCTCCAAAACTGCGATGTGAACTGCGTGCCCCGATCTAAAATGATGGACACCGGCACGTCGTGGAGGCGAACAATCTCTCGGATGTAAATCTCAGCCAACCACTCTGAAGCATAAGTAGTCCTAACTGGAATGAAGTGTGTGGATTTGGTCAGCCGATCCACAATCACCCAAATAGAATCAAACATTCTCGAAGTCCGTGGGAGCCCAACTACAAAATCCATGGTGATCCGCTCCTATTTCCACTATAGAATCTCTAACCTCTGAAGCAATCCGCCCGGCCTCTAATGCTCACACTTTACCTGCTGACATTTGAGGTACCGAGCTATAAAACACACTATATCCTTCTTCTTTCTTCTCCATCAATAATGTTGCATCAGGTCCTGGTACATTTTTGCGGCACTCGGATGAATGGAATACCGCGAACTGTGGGCCGCCTAAAGAATCAACTCAATAGCCCATCCACATTAGGCACACAAATCCGACCCTGCATCCACAATACCCCATCATCCCCAATAGTAATATCTCTGACATCACCATAATGAACTGTTTCCTTAAGGACAAGCAAATGGGGGTCATCATATTGGCGCTTTCTGATGCTATCTTGTAAAGAAGACCGAGAAACCACACAAGTCGAAACTCTGCTCGTCTCGAAAATATCCAATCTGACAAACTGGTTGGCCAAGACCAGAACATCAAAGGCTAAAGGCCTCTCTGCTACTGGTAGATATGCTAAACTCCCCAAACTCTCCGCCTTGCGACTCAAGACATCGGCCACCACATTGGCCTTTCCGGGATGATAGAGGATGGTGATATCGTAATCCTTAAGCATCTCCAACCATATCCATTGCCGCAATTTAAGATTCTTCTATTTAAACAGATGTTGTAGAATCCGGTAATCGGTGAAAACCTCACAAGGGGCACAATACAAATAGTGTTGCCAGATCTTCAAGGTATGAACAATAGCCTGTAACTCTAGGTCATGGAAATGATAGTTCTTCTCACTCACCTTCAGTTGTCTAGATGCGTAGGCAATCACACTATCGTCATGCATCAACATCATGCCGAAACTAATATGCGACTCATTACAATATACCGTATAGGACCCCGAACCAGTAGGCAACACCAATACTGGGGCTGTAGACAAAGCAGACTTGAGCTTTTGAAAGCTCTCCTCACAATCCTTGGTCCACTTGAACGGAGCACCCTTATGGGTCAATCTGGTCATATGTGCTGCAACAGACGCTAAACCCTCTACAAATCGATGGTAGTACCCCGCCAAGCCAAGAAAACTCCAGATTTCCATAGCTGAGGAGGGTCTGGGCCAACTCTACACAGCTTCAATCTTCTTCGGATCTACCTTGATCCCCTCACTCGATACCACATGTCCTAAAAATGCCATTGAATCTAACCTGAAATCACAGTTCAAAAATTTTGCATATAACTTCTCTTCTCAAAAGGACTGGAGCACAGTCCTCAGGTGTTGCTCATGATTCTCCCGCCTGCGGGAGTACATCAAAATGTCGTCAATAAACACGATGACGAAGGAGTCAAGATAGGGCTAAAATACAAAGTTCATCAAGTGCATAAAAGTTGTTGGGGCGTTGGTTAGCCCAAAAGACATCACAAGGAACTCGTAATGACCATACCAAGTCCTAAAAGCAGTTTTCGGGACATCTGGCTACCGAATTTTAAACTGATAATAGCCTGAACGCAAGTCAGTCTTAGAAAACACCCTGGCACCCTGAAGTTGATCAACTAGGTCATCAATACGTGGCAATGGATACCCGTTGTTCACTGTAACCTTGTTCAATTGGCGATAATCAATACACATTCACATAGAACCATCCTTCTTCTTTACAAACAAGACAGAAGCACCCCAAGGCGACACACTGGGCCTAATAAAACCCTTATCAAGGAGTTCCTAAAGTTGATCCTTCAATTCCTTCAACTCAGTTGGCGTCATACGATACAGTGGGATAGAAATGGGCTGAGTGCCCGGCGTCAGGTCAATGCCAAAATCAATATCCCCTTCGGACGGCATGCCCGGCAGGTCTGCAGGAAATACATCTAGAAAATCTGGCACCACTAGAACAAAATCAATAGCAAGAGTATCATATCCAACATCCCTCACAAAGGCCAAATAAGATAAACAATCCTTCCCAACCATCCACTCGGCCTTCAAATATGAAATCACTCTGCTGGGAACATAGTCTAGAGAACCTTTCCACTCGATCCTTGGAAACCTCGGCATCGCCAACGTCACGGTCTTAGCGTGATAATCTAGAACGGCATAACATAGAGACAATCAATCCATACCAAAGATCACATCGAAGTCCACCATACTAAGCAATAAGAGATCAGCTCTAGTCTCCAGTCCGCCAATAGTCACCACACACGACTGATATACATGGTCCACAACATAGTATTGCCTACTGTGTAGATACATGAAGAGATGAAACTAAGGACTCACGGGGCATATCCAGATAATGAGCAAAATACGATGATCAATATGAATACATAAAACCAGGGACAAACAATGCAGAGGCATCCCTGTGGCATACTGAGATAATATATGTGATCACTGCATCAGAGGCAACAATATCTCGTCTAGAAGGGATAACATAGAATTGGGACTGACCCCCCCTCCCCCTGTTCGGCCACCCCCTCTAGGGAGACCTCTAGTTGTCTGGGCCCCACCCCGAGCTGGCTGAGTGGGTGGCATAACTGCTGGTGCTGGTGCCATCGACCGAGAACTCTGTTGTGAAGCCCCACTCAACAACCTAGGGCAATATCTCTTGATATGACCAAAGTTTCCGCACTTGAAACAACCCCTCCTGTGACGGAACTGTTGCTCCGGATAACCTGAGGAACTACCAGTAGAAGCCTGAGCGGACAAGGCAAGATGAGAACTCTGCACTGGTAGTGCATTGAATGAAGACAGGCCTGAATGAACACTATAAGAACTATGGCTAGCTGATGTGCCATGATGAACTGGATGAGTAGTCTGAGCGGGCCTACAAGGACGACCCCTGCTGTGGTATGACTTTCCCTCCAGAAAGTACACCACCAAAATCGCCCGAACCTCGAGGCCTCTTAGCCTCCCTCTCACCCTGCTCCTGTCTATGAACCATCTCTATCTGTCGAGCAATGTCAACCACCTCGTCAATAGTGGCACCAGATACCCTCTCCCTAATCATAAGCAACTGCAGCTGATACGTGAGGCCATCAATGAACCTCATGATCCTCTCCCTATCAGTGGGAACCAACTAAACTACGTGATGAGCTAACTCAGAAAACCTTATCTCGTACTGGGTCACAGACATGCCATCCTGCTGAAGCTGCTCAAACTGTCTCTGCATCTCTTCCCTACTACACTGCGACACAAACTTCTCCAAGAAGAGGACGAAGAACTCCTGCCATGTAAGTGGTGATGTACCGACCAGCCTGCGCCTCTCATAAGCATCCCAACATCTGAAGGCAGTCCTAGAAAACTGGAAAGTAGTGAACGAGACCCCACTAGTCTCCAAAATACCTGATGTACGAAGCATCCGATGGAAATTGTCCAAGAATCCCTAAGCATCCTCCGACTTAGCTCCGCTAAATGATGGAGGACGAAGCCTCAAATCTCTCAAGTCTCATCTACTCATTATCTGTCATAATTGGGACCTCCAAAACCTGAGCAATTACAACCGGCTGGGCTGGTGGTGCCTCCGGTGTCTGAAGTCCCTGCATCGCCTACTCTAGAGTACGTGCAGCGGGGGTATGAGTACCTCCCCCGGCCTGAGCAGTGGCTGATACGGCTTGAGCTGAAACCACCTAAGCAAGACCAGTGCAGACTGTCAGTATCTGGGCCAAAGTCTCCTGAAGGCCTAGGATCAAAATGGGTACAACAGGTGCCTAAGTTGGCCCCATTCGCTCAACCGCAACTGGATCCTGCTCCTAAGATTGAGCAACTAGTGGATCTACAGGTGCTGCTATAACTGTTGTATGAGTTGTACCTCTGCCCCTACCACAACCCTGAACGCGACCTCGGCCTCTCGTGGCCCTAGATGGTGGCACCGGTGGCTGTCCATCCTGTCTGATTGCACATGTCCTCACCGTCTGTGATAGAATAGAATACATAAGTTTAGTTACCAGAAAAAGCAAATCTACCCAACAAGAATACAAGAATGTGAAATTTCCTATGGGTTCGGCAGCTTCTCGAAGATAAGTACTGACGTCTTCGTTCCGATCTGCAAGACTCTACTAAACCTGCTCATGACTCGTGAGACTTATGTAACCTAGGATCTGCTACCAACTTGTCATGACCCAAAATCCTAACCTGTCGTGATGGCACCTATCGGGATACTAGGTAAGCCGACATTTATAAAAGAACCCAAACACTTAACAAAAAATGGATTTAAAACAGTTTAAATGATAACAACTTCTCCTACATAACAAGTCTGGAGTATCCCAAAATACAATGCAAAAATTCCCAACATTGGGGTGTCAGTGAGTACATGAGCATCTATACATCACAAGTCTGGAAAATACTGTCGAACATAGTCGGAAACCTAATACAATAAGTGGAAAGATAGGGAAGGAGAAACAAGGTCTGCAAAACGCCGACAACTACCTCGAAATCTGCAGAAGACCAACTGTACGTGAAAATCAACACCCACTGTGTCCGGAAACACCTGGATCTACACACGAAGTGCAGGGTGTAGTATGAGTATAACCAACTCAGCAAGTAAGAGTACTAAATAATGATTTGAAAGTAGTGATGAGCTTTACAGTCATAGTTAAATTACAGTGGTTTTAACGTGGAAGGTAGGCATGCTTTCAAGTTCGACAAGTAAGGCCAAAACAATAATTTCATGTCAACTTCATTTGAAACAGAGTGCAATATCGTCCAGCAATTATCAAGACAGTGGTACAGGGCAGCTAAGTGCAACAAATATGAAATCAAATGCATCCTCTCAGGACCATAGTCACTCAATCCTCCCATTCACTCAGCACTCGGCACTCGCACTCAATAGGTATCTGCGCTCATTGGGGGGATGTGCAGACTCCAGAGGAGCTCCTTCAGCCCAAGCGCTAATATCCGCATGGATAACTCACGTGCTGTAATATAATATCTGGATCCGCACGGATAACTCACGTGCTGCACGGATAACTCACGTGCTACAGTATAATATCTAGATACGCACTCACATGCCATAGTATAACACCTCACAATCAAGCCCTCGGCCACACTCAGGCAACAACATCTCCAGTCTCTCGGGCTCTCAGAAATAATAATAAGCAGCCCAAACAGCAATGATATGATGTATCAAAAATGAACAATAGATACACAGATGTAATGTACAAATAAATTGTGACTGAGCACAAAGGACAATTAAGCAGATAACTTAACATGTACATGACCTTTGTGGGTCCCTACAATTCCTACACGTAGTCGAAACATGATTTGTGGTTTAATTACTCTAATACGTGGAGAATGTACAGGTAACAACAGATTATACAACTACATGGTATTATGGAATTTTACCAAGTCACAATTCCTATGGTGCGCTCCCACACGCCTGTCACCTAGCATGTGCGCCACCTCAAAACCAAACACATAACATATAATACAGGGTTTCGTACCCTCAGAACCTAATTTAGAACTGTTACTTACCTCAATCCGAGCAAATCTCTACTCCAATATACCCTTGCCTCGCGAAACGGCCTCCAAATGCCTCAAAGCTAGCCATAAACAATGCGATATAATCAATACGGGCTAAAGGAATCAACTCCATAAGAAAATGCTAAGTTATTAATCAAAATCAAAAATTGGCTCTAAAGCCGGCCACCAGGCCCACGTCTTGAAGTTCGATAAAATTCACAAAACCTGAAAGCATAATCAACCACGAGTCTAACCACACCAAATTTATCAAAATCCGACACCAAATAGTCACCCAAATTCCCAAAGCAAACTCTCCAAACCCTTAGCCTCCAACTCCCAATCTACACCTTAAATACACACCAACTAGGTGGTAAAATCAATAGGGAAGCAATATTATTGATCAAAAATAAGCACAAGGGACTTACCTCAAGAATCCTCTCGAAAACCCTCTAAAAATCGCCTAAACCGTGCTTGAAATGTCTGAAATGAAGCCAAAATTGCGAACCCTTATTTTAATAATTTTCCCAGGCTTTTCGCACGTGCGGCCATATATCCGCATCTACAGAACCGCTTCTTCGGTAAATCCTTCGCTTCTATGGAAATAACTTAAGTCTCCCAGGCTCGCATCTTCGCACCATGTTCTGCACCTGTGGAGGCTCTTCTGCGACCTTCTACCCGCTTCTGCGGAAATAGGCCTCATTCTCAACTCCGCATCTGCGGAGCCTCGCTCGCACTTGTGGGCTCGCAGTTACGGCAAATCCCTCGCAAATGTGCCAAGTTGTATCTGCGGTATCGCATGTACGAAAATGATCTCGCACCTATGACCACTGCTCACCTCCTCCCTGGTTGCTTCTGCGGTTTGCCTCTTGCTTCTACGAGATCGCACCTGCGATCCGCACTCCGCAGGTGCGATTACACCAGAAGTAGGTGAGCTTCAGCACTTCCCTCAAACATCAAATCGATCCGTTAACCATCTGAAATCAACCGGAGGCCCCACGGGACCTCAACCAAACATACTATCAAGTCCCAAATCATCATACGAACTTAGTCGGGCCCTCAAATCACATTAAACAACCTCAAAAACATGAATCGCACATAGATTCAAGCCTAATGAACTTCGAACTTCTAATTTCTACCAACGATACTGAAACCTATAAAATAATGTCCGATTGACACAAGTCACAAATGACATTACGGACCTACTCCAACTTCCGGAATCAGAATCTGACCCCGATATCAAAAAGTTCACTCCCGGTCAAACTTCCCAAAAATTCAACTTCCGCCCTTTCAGGCCTAATACCACTACGAAACTCTAAATCATAATTCGGACACGCTCCTAAGTCCAAAATCACCTAACAAAGCTAACATAACCATCAAAACTCCATTCCGGAGTTGTTTACTCAAAGATCAACATCCGGTCAATCATCTCAACTTAAGTTTTCAACCTTGAGACTAAGTATCTCATTTCATTCTGAAATCTCACTGGACCCGAACTGACTACCCCGGCAAGTCACAATAACAACTATGAGGTATTAAAAGAGCAGTAAATGGGGGAACGGGGCTACAACTCTCAAAACGACCAGTCGGGTCGTTACATCCCCCCCCCCCCAAGTAGGTATGGATATTTGCTCTGCATCTCTCGCTCGGTCTCCCAAGTAGCCTTCTCTACTGGCTGACCTCTCCACTGCACCTTTACCGAAGCTATGTTTTTTGTCCTCAACTTTCGAACCTACCTAGCCAAAATGGCCGCCAGTTCCACATTATATGTCATATCACCATCCAACAAGAACTATGCTGAAATCCAAAACATGCGACGAATCTCCAACATACTTCCGGAGAATAGAAACATGAAATATTGGATACACACTCGATAAACTAGGTGGCAAGGCAAGCTTGTAAGCCACCAACCCAATCCTCTAAAGTGCCTCAAATGGCCCAATATACCGAGAGCTCAATTTTCCTTTCTTCCCGAATCTCATAACACCCTTCATGGGTGAAACCTTGAGCAGTACCTTCACCCCAACCATGTAAGCAACATCACGGACCTTTCTGTCGGCATAACTCTTCATTCCAGATTGCGCCGTGCGAAGCCGCTCCTGAATCATCTTAACCTTGTCCAAAACATCCTGGACCAAGTCAGTACCCAATAGCCTAGCCTGCCCCGGCTCAAACTAATCCACCGGAGATCTATATCGTCTCCCATACAAAGCCTCATACGGAGCCATCTGAATGCTTGACTGGTAGTTTTTATTGTAGGCAAACTCCGCGAATGGCAGAAACGGATCCCAAGAAACCCCAAAATTAATGACACAAGCACGTAGTATATTCTCCAATATCTGAATGGTGCGCTCGGACTATTCATCCGTCTGAAGGTAAAATGTAGTGCTCAATGCAACCTGGGTACCCAACTCTCGTTGTACGACTCTCCAAAATTGCGATGTGAACTGCATGCCCCGATCTAAAATGATGGACAGTAGCATGCCGTGGAGGCGAACAATCTATCGGATGTAAATCTCAGCCAACTGCTTTGAAGCATAAGTAGTTCCAACTGGAATGAAGTGCGCGGACTTGGTCAGTCGATCCACAATCACCCAAATAGCATCGAACTTCCTTGAAGTCCGTGGGAGCCCAACTACAAAATCCATGGTGATCCGCTCCCATGTCCACTATGTAATCTCTAACCTCTAAAGCAATCCGCCCGGCCTCTAATGCTTATATGTTACCTGCTAACAGTTGAGGCACCAAGCTATAAACCAAACTATATCCTTCTCCTTTCTTCTCCACCAATAATGTTGCATCAGGTCATGGTATATCTTCACGTCACCCGAATGAATGGAATACCGGGAACTGTGGGCCTCCTCAAGAATCAACTCATGTAGCCCATCCATATTAGGCACACAAATCCGACCCTGCATCCTCAATACCCCATCATCCCCAATAGTAACATCTCTGGCATCACCATACTAAACCGTTTCCTTAAGGACAAGCAAATAGGGGTCATCATACTAGCGCTCTCTGATGCGATCATATAAAGAAGACCGAGAAACCACACAAGCCAAACTCAGCTCGGCTCGAAAACATCCAATATGACAAACTGGTTGGCCAAGGCCTTAACATCCAAGACTGAAGGCCTCTCTGCTACTGGTAGATATGCTAAACTCCCCAAAACTCTCCATCTTACGACTCAAGGCATCAGCCACCACATTGACCTTTCCGGGATGATAGAGGATCGTGATGTCATAATCCTTAAGTAGCTCTAACCATATCTGTTGCCGCAAGTTAAGATCCTTCTATTTAAACAGATATTGTAGACTCCGGTGATCGGTGAAAACCTCACAAGGGACACCATATGAATAGTGCCGCCAGATCTTCAAGGCATGAACAATAGTTGCTAACTCGAGGTCGTGTACAAGATAGTTTTTTATGCACGTTCAGTTGTCTAGACGCGTAGGCAATCACCATACGTCCTGCATCAACACCGTGCCAAAACTAATGTGCGACTCATCACAATATACAGCATAGGACCCCGAACCAGTTGGCAACACCAACACTGGGGAGGTAGACAAAGCAGTCTTGAGCTTTGGAAAGCTCTCCTCACATTCCTCGGTCTACCTGAATGGAGCACCCTTCTGGGTCAATCTGGTCATAGGTGTTGCAACAGATGAGAAACCCTCTACAAATCGACGGTAGTACCCTGCCAAGCCAAGTAAACTCCGGATCTCCGTAGATGAGGAGGGTCTGGGCCAACTCTGCACTGCTTCAATCTTCTTCGGATCTACCTTGATACCCTCACTCGATACCACATGGCCCAAACATTCCACTGAATCTAACTAGAAATCACACTTAAAAAATTTTGCATACAATTTCTCTTCTCTCAGGGTCTGGAGCATAGTCCTCGGATGCTGCTCATGATCCTCCCGCCTCCAGGAGTACACCAGAATGTCGTCAATAAATACGATGATGGAGGAGTCAAGATAGGGCTGAAATACAATGTTCATCAAGTGCATGAAAGTTGTTGGGGCGTTGGTCAGCCCAAAAGACATCACAAGGAACTCGTAATGACCATACCGAGTCCTGAAAGCAGTCTTCGAGACATCTGGCTCCCGAATCTTCAACTGATGATAGCCTGAACGCAAGTCGATCTTAGAAAACACCCTGGAATCCTAAAGCTGATCAAATAGGTCATCAATATGTGGAAATGGATACATGTTATTCACTGTAACCTTGTTCAACTTGCGATAATCAATACACATTCGCATAGAACCATCCTTCTTCTTTATAAACAAAACAGGAGCACCCCAAGGCGACACAATGGACTAATAAACAACTTATCAAGGAGTTCCTGAAGTTACTCCTTCAATTCCTTCAACTCAGTCAGCACCATATGATACGGTGGGATAGAAATGAGCTGAGTGCCCAGCGCCAAGTCAATACCAAAATGAATACTCTTATCGGCCGGCATGACCGGCAGGACCGGCAGGTGTGCAAGAAACACATCTGGAAAATCTCGCACCACTAGGACAGAATCAATAGTATGAGTATCATCTCCAACATCCCTCACAAAGGCCAAATAAGATAAACAACCCTTCCCAACCATCCGTTGGGCCTTCAAATATGAAATCACTTTGCTGGGAACATAGTCTAGAGAACCTCTCCACTTGATCCTTGGAAACCCCGGCATCGCCAACGTCACGGTCTTAGCGTGACAATCTAGAACATCATGAAATGGAGAAAATCAATACATACCCAAAATCACATCAAAGTCCACCATACTAAGCAATAAGAGATCAAATCTAGTCTTCAGTCCCCCAATAGTCACCGCACATGACTGATATACATGGTCTACAACAATAGTATCGCCCACTAGCGTAGATACACGAACAGATAAAACTAAGGACTCACGGGGTATATCCAGATAATGAGCAAAATACGATGATACATATGAATAAATGGAACCAGGGTCAAATAATGCAGAGGCATCTCAGTGGCATAGTGACACAATACCTGTGATCACTGCATCAGAGGCAAAAACATCTGGTCTAGCAGGGATAGCATAGAATCGGGATAGACCGCCCCCTACTCGGCCTCCCCCTTTAGGGTGACCTCTAGCTGCCTGGCCCCTACCCTAACCTGGTTGAGTGGGTGGCGTAACTGTTGGTGCTTGTGCCATCGGCCTAGAACTCTGTTGTGGAGCCTCACTCAACAACCAAGGGCAATCTCTCTTTATATGAACAAAGTTTCCGCACTCGAAACAACCCCTCCTGTGACAGAACTGTTTCTCCGGATAACCCGAGGAACTATCAGTAGAAGCCTGCGAAGACGAGGCATGGTGAGAACTCTGTGCTAGTAGTGCACTAAATGAAGATTGGCTTGAATGAGCACTGCAAGAACAATGGCTAGCTGATGCACCACGATGAGCTGGACGAGTAGTCTAAGAAGGCCTATAAGCACGACCCCTGCTGTGGTAGGACTGCCCCCCAGAAGGTACACCACCGAAACTTTCCGAACCTCGTCGCCTCTTGGCCTCCCTCTCACCTCGCTCCTGGCTACGAACCATCTCTATATGCCAAGCAATGTCAACCACTTCATCAAAAGTGGCACCAAATACCATTTCCCTAGTCATAAGCAATTACATATGATACGTGAGGCCATCAATGAACCTCATGATCCTCTCTCTATCAGTGGTAACCAACCAAACTACGTGACGAGCTAACTCATAAAACCTCATCTTATACCGGGTCACGGACATGCCATCCTGCCGTAGCTTCTCAAACTGTCTGCGCATCTCTTCCCTGCGGGACTGTGGCACGAACTTTTACAAGAAGAGGATGGAAAACTCCTTCCATGTAAGTGGTGTTGCACCGACCGACAAACGCCTCTCAAAAGCCTCCCACCATCTGAAGGAAGCGCCAGAAAACTGGAAAGTAGTGAACGAGACCCCACTAGTCTCCAGAATACCTGCAATATGAAGTATCCGCTGGCACTTGTGCAAGAAGCATTGAGCATCCTCCGACTCAGCTCTATTAAATGATAGAGGACGAAGCTTCTCAAATCTCTCAAGTCTCCTCTGCTAATCATTTTTCATAACTTGGACCACTGGAACCTCAGCAATTGCAACCGGTTGGGTTGGTGGTGCCTCCGATGTCTAAAGTACATGCATCACCTTCTCTAGAGTACAGGTAGTGGGGGTATGAGTACTTCCCCCGTCCTGAGAAGTGGCTGGTGCGGTCTGAGCTGAAACAACCTGAGCAAAACCAGTGTAGACTGTCAGTATCTGGGCCAAAGTCTCCTGAAGGCCTGGGATCACAATGGGCACAACTGGTGCCTGAGCTGGCCCCACTGTCTCAACCGCAACTGGAACTTGCTTGTGATCTGCAGCAACTGGTGGATCTGTAGGTGCTGCTCTAACTGTTGTATAAGCTACACCTCTGCCCCTACCGCGACCTCAGCCTCTCGTGGCCCTAGCTGGTGGCACTGGTGGTTATCCATCCTATCTGATAGCACGTCTCCTCACCATCTGTGAGAGAATAGAATAAAGAAGTTTTGTTACCGGAAACAACAAATCCGCACTATAAGAATACAAGAATGTGAAATTTCCCATGGGTTTGGCAGCCTCTCAAAAATAAGTACAGACGTCTCGATACCGATCCACAAGACTCTACTAAACCTGCTCATGACTCGTGAAACCTATGTAACCTAGGCTCTGATACCAACTTGCCACGATCCAAAATCCTAACCTGTCGTGAAGGCGCCTATCGGGATACTAGGCAAGCCGACATTTATGAAACAACCCCAACACTTAACAGAAAACGGATTTAAAAGAGTTTAAATAATAACAACTTCTCATAAACAGGATAGAAAACCCCAAAATACAACGCAAACATTCCCAACATAGGGGTGTCACTATCTACCATAGTCTGAAACCAAATACAATAAGTGGAAAGATAGGCAAGGAGAAACAAGGTCTACGAAATGCCGGCAGCTACCTCGAAATATCCAGAAGACCAACTGTGCGCGAAAATCAACGCCCACTATGTCCGGGAACACCTGGATCTACACACGAAGTGCAGGGTGTAGTATGAGTACAACCAACTCAGCAAGTAACAATACTAAATAAAGAACTGAAAGTAGTGATGAGCTTTACATTTATAGTTAAATTATAGTGATTTTAACGTGGAAGGTGGGCATACTTTCAAGTTCGACAATTAAGGCCAAAACAGTAATTTCATGTCAAGTTCAACTAAAACAGAATGCAATATCTTTTAGGATTTATCAAGACAGTGATACATGGAAGCTAAGTGCAACAAATATGAAAATCAAATGCATCTTCTCAGGACCATAGTCACTCAGTCCTCCCATTAACTCAGCACTTAGCACTCGGCACTCGCACTCAATAGGTACCTGCGCTCACTGGGCGTGTGTGCAGACTCCAGAAGGGCTCTTTTAGCCCAAGATCTAATATCCTCATGGACAACTCACCTACTGTAATATAATATCTGGATCCGCACGGACAACTCACGTGCTGCACAGACAAATCATGTGCTATAGTATAATATCTGGATCCGCACGGACAACTCACGTGCTATAGTATAACACCTCACAATCATGCCCTCGGCCTCACTGAGTCATAAATCTCTCCAGTCTCTGGGGCTCTCAGAAATTATAATAAGCAGCCCAGACATCAATGATATGATGCATCAAAAATGAACAATAGAGACTGAGACGTAATGTACCAATCAATTATGACTGAGCACAAACAGCAATTAAGCACATAACTCAACATGTACACGACCTCTGTGGGTCCCTACAATGCCTACACGTAGTCTAAACATGATTTGTGGTTCAATTTCTCTAATACATGGAGAATATACAGGTAAAAACAGATTATACAACTACACTGTTCTACGGAATTTGACCAAGTCATAATTCCTACGGTGCACGCCCATACACCTGTTACCTAGCTTGTGCATGACCTCAAAACCAAACACATGACATGCAATACGGGGTTTCGTACCCTCAGAGCCAAATTTAGAACTGTTACTTACTTCAATCTGAGCAAATCTCAACTCCAATATACCCTTGCCTCGCGAAACGGCCTCTGAATGCCTCGAATCTAGCCATCAATAATGCGATATAATCAATACGGGCTAAAGGAATCCACTCCATAAGAAAATGCTAAATTATTAATCAAAATCAAAAATTGGCTCAAACGCCGGCCCTCGGTCCCACGTCTCAAAATTTGATAAAAGTCACAAAACCCGAAAGCCTAATCAACAACGAGTCTAACCACACCAAATTTATCAAAATGTGACACCAAATCATCACCCAAATTCCCAAATCAAACTCTCAAAATCCCTAGCCTCCAACTCCCAATCTACACCTTAAATACACACCAACTAGGTGGGAAAATCAATGGGGAAGCAACATTATTGATCAAACATAAGCACAAGGGACTTACCTCAAGAATCCCCTCGAAATCCCTCTCACAAATCGCCTAAACCGTGCTAGAAATGTTTGAAATGAAGCCAAAATCGCGAACACTTGTTTTACTAATCTGCCCAGGCTTTTCGCACATGCAGCCATATATCCGCATCTGCGGAACCACTTCTGCGGTAAATCCTCCGCTTCTACAGAAATCACTTAAGTCCCCCAAGCCCGCATCTGTGCACTAGGTTCCGTACCTACGGAGGCGCTTCTACGGCCTTCTTTTCGCTTCTGTAAAAACAGACCTCACTCTTAACTCTGCATCTGCAGAGCCTCGATCGCACATGTGGGTTCGCAGATGCGGTAAATTCCTTGTACCTGCGCCCTGCCCTGCCCAACTCAGCTTCTACATAAATAAAGCCGCATCTGCGGCATCGCTGGTGCGGAAATGACCTCGCACCTCCTACCACTGTCACCTCTTCCTTGTCCGCTTTTGCGGTTCGCCTCTCGCTTCTACGAGATCGCACCTGTGATCCCTACTCTGCAGGTGCGATTACACCAGAAGCAGATGAGCTTTAGCACTTCCCTCAAACTTCAAATTGATCTGTTAACCATCTGAAATCAACCCGAGGCCCCCGGGACTTCAACCAAACATACCATCAAGTCCCAAAATATCATACGAACTTAGTCGGGTCCTCAAATGACATCAAACAACCTCAAAAATACGAATCGCACATAGCTTCAAGCCTAATGAACTTTGAAGTTTCAATTTCTACCAACGATGCCGAAATCTATCAATTCACGTCCGATTGACCCCAAATTTTGCACACAAGTCACATATGACATTTCAGACCTACTCCAACTTCCGGAATTGGAATCCGACCCCGATACCAAAACGTCCACTCCGATAAGACTTTCCAAAAATTTAACTTTCGCCCTTTCAGGCCTAATACCACTACGGAACTCTAAATCACAATCTGAACATACTCCTCAGTCCAAAATCACCTAATGGAGCTACCAGGATCATCACAACTCCATTCCGGAGTCGTTTGCTTAAAGATCAACATCCGATCAATAATTTCAACTTAAGCTTTTAACCTTGAGACTAAGTGTCTCATTTCATTTTGAAATCTCACTGGACTCGAACTGACTACCCTGGCAAGTCATATAACAACTATGAGGTATAAAATGAGCAGTAAATAGGGGGACGAGGCTACAACTCTCAAAACGACCGGTCGGGTCGTTACAAGGACTCAACTTACCACTATCTCTGATACTGCCAAGTACAGGTATAGTTGTTCGTCTGTCTTCAGCATATGAAGCAGCGGTGGGCTCGATAGATACCGCTTGAGTTCCTCCAAAGCCTGTTGGTACTCCAGGTCCATGAGAAATTCTTCTTCTTCTTCAACAGTGAGAAGAATCGGTGGTTATTATTGGAGGACTTCGAGATGAATCACCCTAGGGCGACTATGCACCAGGTTAATCTTTGCACGGCCTTCACGTTATCCACAACCGTGATATCTTTGATGTCTTTGATCTTGTCAGGGTTGATCTTGATTCCACGGTTGGATATCATGAATCCGAGGAATTTACCTGATCCAACTCCAAACGCACATTTCTCCAGGTTCAGCTTCATATTGTATTTCTTCAATATGTTAAAGGTTTCCTGTAAATATTTTAAATGGTCTTCTGCTTGTAGGGACTTAACCAACATATCGTCAATGTAAACCTCCATTGATTTTCCTATTTGTTCCTCGAACATCCGATTTACTAGGCATTGGTAAGTGGCACCAGTATTTTTTAACCCGGACGACATCACGTTATAGCAGTATGTGCCGTATGTAGAGATGAAGGAGGTTTTTTTCCTGATCACTGGGGTTCATCCGTATTGTTTTGTAGCCAGAGTAGGCATCGATAAAACTGAGGATCTCGTGGTCGGCTGTAGCATCGATCATGTGGTCGATGTTGGGCAAAGGGAAGGAGTCCTTGGTCCATGCCTTATTCAAATCCTTATAGTCTACACACATTCTTAATTTATTCCCTTTTTTTGGGACTACCACTACGTTCGCTAACTTATCCGGGTATTTAACCTCCCGAATAGACCCTATTTTAAGGAGTTTAGATACCTCATCCTCGACGAAAGCATGTTTGACCTTGAATAAGGGCCTTCTCTTCTGCTTGACCGGATGGAACTTCGGGTTTAGGCTTAGCTTGTGAGTAGTTATTTCCGACGGGATCCCTGTTATATCAAGGTGGGACCAAGTGCAACAATCTATGTTAGCTATAAGAAACTGAATGAGTTTTTTCTTGAGCTCGGAATTAACCCTCTGCCCAAGTATACCTTCCGGTGGGGTAAATGCTCGATCATTACGACTTGTTCCAGCTCTTCAAGCATCGATTTAGTGGCGTCAGAATCATCGGGGACTATAAAATACCTAGGAACCATGTAATCATCGTCTTCATCAGTCCCCTGTTTCTTCGGTTGGATTGGGGCTAGTGTCAGTAATTTCTATTTAGCTGCTTGCTTTGTGATCGAACTCGGCTCCTTTGTCGTTGCAGGTGCGGATATCGGAATCGCTTCTTCGACCGCAAACATCTCCTTTGCATCTAGTTATTCTCCATAGATTGTTTTAATCCCACCTTGTGTTGGGAATTTTATCACTTGGTTCAAAGTCGAGGGCACCGCCCTCATGTTGTGGATCCACGGCCTCCCGAACAAAGCGTTGTACCTCATGTCTCCTTCGATCACATAAAACATAATCTCCTGGATGGTCCTGGCGGTATTCAATGATAATGTTATCTCCCCCTTAGTTGTTTCACATGCCATGTTAAATCCGTTTAGAACCCGGACTGCAGGCACGATTTGATCTTGTAGATCGAGTTGCTCCACGACCCTCGATCGGATGATGTTGGCCGAGCTACCTGCATCAATTAACACATGCTTAACTCAAGATTTATTTATGAGTACAGATATTACCAGTGCATCATTGTGGGTTTGCACAATCCCTTCCGCATCCTTGTCGTTGAAAGGCAAGGTTCCTTCCGATATGTAATCTCGAGTCCGTTTTTCCCTCGTGATGGATACTTTTATGCGCTTCAACATCGGCCCATGAGGGATATCGAACCCACCGATGATCATGTTAATGACGTGTTGAGGTTCTTCTTGTTTGGTCTGTTTGTTAGAATCCCTATTCCTAAAATGATTCTTGGCTCGGTCACTCAGAAATTCTCAACGATGTCCGTTGTTGAATAGTCGGGCTACTTCCTCTCTCAACTGTCAGCAATCCTCCGTTCTATGGCTGTGTGTGCCATGATATTTACACATCTGGTTAGGATCCCTTTGGGTTGGATTGTATTGTAGAGGTCGAGGCCATTTGGTGTCCATGATATGAACGATAGCTGATACAATGGCGGCAACGTCGACGTTAAAGTTGTATTCCGATAACCTCGGTGCTTCCTTAGGCCCGATAGTCTTGTCGAAACCGTTCTTGCCCATGAGTCCCCGGTTACTTTGACCTCGATCACTTCTCCTTTCACTTCTTATGGTATTTCTCCCGGGTCTGTTACCTCTTCGATCCCCATTGTACGGTTGATAACGATCCCTGCTTGATCTCGGTTCACGATCAATGTCTCTCTTGGCTCTATTGACAGTTCTGACTGTATAAATGGACCCCGAAAAGGCCCCAAGTAGATCATCTTAGACTCTGATTTTTGATTGATACCATCTATGTACGTCGGCCCAAGTAACGGCCGGATATTTTACCAGATTTTGCTTCAACTATTGTGAAGCCACTGAGCTTCGAACATTGAGTCCCTGGGTGAAAACTTGAACGGCCCAATCGTCCTCAACCGGGGGTAAGTCCATTCTCTCCATTTGGAAATGGGACACAAACTCTATGAGTATTTCATTATCACTCTATTTTACTTTGAAGAGGTCTGACTTCCTGGTCTCGACCTTGATAGCCTCGGTGTGTTCTTTCACGAAAGAATCTGCAAGCATAGCAAATGAGTTAATAGAATTAGGAGGTAAGTTGTGATACCATATCATAGCTCTTTTTGACAGGGTCTCTCTGATCTTGTTCAACAGGACAGACTCGATCTCATCATCCTCCAAATCATTCCCTTTGATGGCACATGTGTATGAGGTTACATGCTCATTTGGGTCGATCGTTCCATTGTACTTAGGAATCTTGGGCATGCGGAACTACTTTGGGATCCCTTTAGAGGCGCACTCTGGGGAAAAGGTTTTTGAACGAACTTCTTGGAATCCAGGCCTTTCAATATCTACAGTGCTCCTGGGATTTGATCGACCCTAGAATTGTAGGTTTCCTACTTTTTGTCACTAGCTTCGATTTTCTTCTCCCCTGATTCTACCGTTTTATCAGTTCCTCGAGCATCTTTATGATCTCGGGGTTCGTCCGCGATTCATTTTTATTTGGCCTCTCTGCGACCGGTTCATCCCTGCGGGTGACTTTTCGGGGTGGATCGGGTTCAACCCATTTCGGTGCGCGGCTTTGGTTCTGTAACTGAGTTATCGCAACCTGTTGAGCTTGCAACTTTTCGAAGATTACCCGAAAATTGATCCCGTCTCCTCCAATCTTTTGTGTATTTTGAGACGCTGATCGGGCTCCACCACGGATGCTATTCTCGGGGTCGGTGTATTAGTAAAAATAAATGTTACACGTAGATTTAATTATGTGATTGACATGGCAAGGCACGTGGATCACTAGAAAAGCGACAGTTGGAAAGGAGCACTAAAAGAGACACGAGTCGCAGAAGATACGAACAAATCACCCACGAGGTGAAAAGAAATGGTTGCTCGAGTCTCTTTAAGTTATATGAAGAGGCACGGTGGAATGAACCAAGACAGTAAAAAGGGCAGATTCATGGATCTTCAATTAATGAGCGTGGATAATTACAAACGTTACAGAATCTTCACGAATAGTTACGATTACTAATTATAATTTTTCATTAATGTCATTAATGCTCATAATGACTCAGTCTTAAAAGGGAAAAGACGTTGTACTTGAAGACCTATATATAAGGGAAATAAATGACATTTGTACAGACACGTTCTGATTATTATTGGAATATAATTACTTTCTTGTGCTTTTTATTGATTACTTTGTCATTTCTTATTCTAATTTCCTTTCTTATTTCTGAGAGAATATTGAATTTCTTGATTATTAGTAACCCGCGTACTTCTAAAAATAGGCTTTGACTGAGAATCTAATTCTTTGGTTAAACAAATTGGTTCCGTTATCGGGAATCTGATAATCTTCTCTTACTTTCCAAATCACTCTCTCTCTCTCAACTGAATCATGTCGAATGTCAATGACAACAACAAGCAGGTGGAAGGAACTCTAGTTCTGTCACCTCAAGCAACCCCACGCAATTCAAGAGAAGCATCACCAGAAAGATCCACTACTCATAACAATGAACAACATGGAAATGAACAAACTGTCGAGCAGGATGCTGTGAAGCAGTTAATTACTGAGTACGTGAATAATGCTCTCCAGGCTTTCGTGAGGGGACTACCAGTTGTGCCACCCACACCTCCACCAAACAATAATGCAGCTGTAGAAATTCCACGATCAGGGTTGGCTAATTCTAGAAGCGAAGGAACTCCCAACGAGTCACGTGATCAGAGACTAGGTACGCCTAATAATTCTGATTTACAAACTTTAATACTAACCTCGCAGAAACAGGTGAAAGAACAAAACGATCGTATTGAGACAATACCCGGCGTACCACCTATGCTCAAAAGAGTTAATTTCGATAAATATTCACAAAAACCATGGAAACCAAGCACAGCTCCATTATAAAACCCTAAAAAGTTCAAAATGCCTGACATCCCGAAATACGATGGAGCGACTGATCCACGTGACCACGTTACTGCATTCACCACGGGAGTAAAAGGCAATGATTTAACCAAGCAGGGGATTGAATCTGTATTGGTCAAAAGGTTTGGGGAACCACTTACTAAAGGAGCGTTAAGATGGTACTCTCTTTTACCTGAAAATTCTATTGACTCTTTTGCTGAGCTTGTAGATCTATTTATAAAAGCACACTCGGGTGCACAAAAATTTAAAAAGAGAATGGAGGAAATATCCAAAGTAAAGCAAGGAGATACAAAATTGCTTCGAGAATTCATAGACAGATTCCAACGTGAAAGAATGTTGCTACCAAGAGTACCTGACAATTGGGCAGCGATGGCATTTACACGCAATTTAAACGATAAAAGTTCAGAAGCTATGAGGAGGCTTAAAGAGAGCCTACGCGAATTCCATGCCACGACAAGGAATGATGTCTATAATAGGTACAGTACCAAGTTATGGATTGAAGAAGATATCGTAGCTCAGTCAAGGGTTGAAGAAATAACAAGGTCGAGGTGGTCATAATCTGAGAAGAGGCCCGGTAAGAATAGGTACGAGCCTTATATAGGACCTTCGAGGTGACAAGCTCATTCAAAATTTGAAAATGTGCGGGCTGATCACAGGTTCGCAAATAGAGATTCAGGTTCGTCATCGTTGAGATTCAAAAAAGATCGAGGTGAACGTAACAGAGATGCTAATACAAATGCAAGGATTGGGGACTACAATTTTAACGTGAGTACCTCCGAGTTGGTCTTTGTTTTAAGAAGCATGGGGGATAAGGTATGATGGCCTAAAGAGATGAGATCAAATCCAAATAGAAGAAACCCAAACTTTTGGTGCGAGTTCCATAATGATCACGGCCATAGAATATCAGACTGCAGATTATTACAAGGTGAGGTGGAACATTTATTGAAGTAGGGCTATCTAACGGAATTGTTTAGCAAGAAAGGCAAACAAGCTTACATGAAAAATAAGCAAGAGCCCCAAAAACCTACATCTCCAAAGAGAACAGTAAATGTGATAAACGGCGGAGAAGAAGTCAATGGTGTAACCTATACAGCCGCAAGAAAAACAACAAAGCACAAAAACTCACGAGAAGCGAACTCGCCAAACTCTGAAAGATGGCAACATAACCTTTGATAATGCAGATGCCGATGGATTAATGATTCCTCACAATGATGCACTGGTAATATCTTTACTTATACATGATACTAATGTAAAACGGGTTTTGATTGACCCAGGTAGCTCTGTGAATATCATTTTATTACGAGTGGTGAACGAAATGCTGATGGGCGGTTGTGTAGTTCCAAAAGCACGTTCCTTATCTGAGTTTGATAACTAAACCGTTATTACAAAGGACGAGATTAAACTAAGCACATACGTAAAAGGGGTCATCAAAGAAACAAAATTTCAAGTGATAGACACGGATATGGCCTATAATGTGATTCTTGGGAGGCCGTGGATTCATGATATGGATGTTGTGCCATCCACATTACATCAGGTTATCAAATTCCCTACAAAATGGGGAATTCAATAGATTCGAGGAGATCAACAAACTTCAAGAAGTATCAATTCGGTGATACAGCCAAGTCAAAAAGATACGAATGCAAGCCAAAAAGATACGAGTGCAAGAAGATACGAGTGCAAGTCAAAAAGATGCGGGTGCAAGTGAGAAAGATGCGGTAAATCAAATTTCAACAGAAATTGTATCAAAACAAACAGACGTGGACTCCAGATCAGATGTAATTCAAGAGACGGAGGAGAACAAAAATATTAAAACAACGATTGAGGAGCTTGAAGCTGTTCCACTATTTGAACAATGGCCAGATCGAATAATTCATATCGGAGCAAGGTTAAACCCAGATAGGAGAGGTAAGTTAATTGAATATTTAAAAGCTAACGCGGATTGTTTTGCATGGTCCCATTCAGATATGACAGTTATACCTCCGGAGGTAATGACTCATAAGTTAAATGAAGATCCATCATTCATACATGTCAAACAAAAGAAGAGGAAGCAAAGATCATTCAAAAATCAAGTGATCGATGAAGAGGTACAGAAACTCTTAAAAATCGATTCAATACGCGAGGTAAAATATCCTAATTTGTTAGCTAATACTGTGGTAGTTCCGAAAAAGAACGGTAAATGGAGAGTTTGTGTGGATTACACTGACTTAAATAAAGCATGCCCGGAGGATTCATTCTCTTTACCGCATATAGATCAATTGATTGATGCTACCACAGGCCACGAATTATTAAGCTTTCTAGATGCGTATTCTAGTTATAATCAAATAAAAATGGACCCCTTAGACGAAGAAAAAACTTCATTTATTACAAACAGGGGGACTTATTGTTACAAAGTCATGCCTTTTGGCTTGACAAATGCTGAAGCCACGTATCAGAGGTTGGTGACCAAGATGTTCCAAGAACACCTGGGGAAGACGGTGGAAGTGTACATTGATGATATGTTGGTTAAATATACACAAGCAGAAGATCATTTTCAACATCTTTCAACTACTTTCAAGATCCTCCGCAGATATAATATGAAACTGAACCCAAACAAGTGCACTTTTGGCGTAGCTTCAGGTAAATTTCTAAGCTTTCTCGTATCTAATAGAGAAATTGAAGTAAATCCTGCACAGATTAAAGCTATTGAAGAAATACCTGATATACTCACAAGCAAAAAGGGGGTACAAAGATTGACAGGTTGGATTGCAGCTTTGGGAAGATTCATTTCAAGATCTTCAGAGAAAAGCATTAATTTATTTTTAGTATTGAAGAAGCAAAATCAGTTTGAATGGACTGAGGAATGCCGACAAGCCCTCAAAGATTTGAAGGCATACTTAACAAATCCTCCTCTACTGTCTAAACCAAGGGATGGAGAAAGACTATTTGTATATCTTGCAGTTGTAGAGGTAAACAATATCCTATTTATTATGTTAGTAAATCTTTATTAGATGCTGAAACTAGATATCCTCATCTAGAGAAACTAGCTTTAGCATTAGTCGTGCCGGCTAGGAAATTGAGACCATATTTTCAATGTCATCTTATCTCCGTAGTAACTGCATATCCATTAAGGAATATTTTGCATAAACAAGAATTGTCAGGCAGACTAGCCAAGTGGGCAATAGAACTAAGTGATTATGACATTATTTATCAACCTAGAACAGCAATAAAGTCTCAAGTTTTAGCAGATTTCGTCGCAAATTTTAATACAAAAATAATTCCTGAAGTAGAAAAGGAATTACAAATTTTTACTGGAGCTAATCTAAGTACGTGGACTTTATTTACTGATGGCTCTTCAAATGTCAAAGGAGCCGGTTTAGGTATTGTCTTAATCCAACCCTCAGGTGAGAGTATAAGACAAGCAATTAAATGTTACCCTATTACTAATAATGAAGCAGAGTATGAAGCTGTAATTGCAGGTTTGGAACTAGCACGAGAACTCTCCATAGAGCAAATCATGATTAAAAGTGACTCTCAACTGGTAATCAATCAGATGCAAGGGACTTACACTGCTAGACAGGCACGAATGCAACAATACTTGAAAACGTCACGAGAACTGGTCAGGCAATTGCAATCATGGAAGATCGTGCAAATACACAGGGAAGAAAACGTAGAAGCAGACGCGTTGGCTAACCTTGCTTCAATTGCAGAAGTAACGAGTGAAGAAAATGCTATTGTAATACATTTATTTCATTCAGCACTTGACCACGATAAACATGAGGTAAGCTTTAATAATTTAACCTGGGATTGGAGAAACGAGATTGTTAATATTTTGCAGTACGGGATTGTACCTGAAGTCAAGAAAGAATCTTAAGTGCTTCGACGAAAAGCTGCTCGTTATTGCCTAATTCGAGATAATTTATATTGAAAAATGTTTGGCGGTCCTTTAGCAAAGTGCCTTGGACCCAATCAAACTGATTACGTGATGAGGAAAGTACAAGAAGAACATTGCGGAAATCACGCAGGTGGAAGATCTTTAGTTAAAACATTAATCAGGGCAGGATACTACTGGCCTAAAATGGAAGAAGATGCGAAAACATTTGTAGCCAAATGTGATAAGTGTCAACGATATGCCAACAATATGCATCGACCTGCAGAGTTATTACATACAGTTATTTTCCTATGGCCATTTATGAAATGGGGAATGGATATAGTAGGACCTTTACCACAAGCTAAAGGAAAGGTACGGTTCTTATTAGTATTATCAGATTACTTTTCAAAATGGGTAGAGGCAGGAGCTTTCAAACAGGAACGAGAAAAGGAGGTGAAAGACTTCATTTAGCGAAACAATATATGCCGGTTTGGAGTTCCAAAAGAAATCGTATGTGATAATGGCCCATAATTTATAGGCTCGAAAATTACGGAGTTCTTTCAAAGTTGGCAAATCAAACGAATAACCTCTTCTCCTTACCATCCCTTGACAAATGGACAAGATGAGTCAACAAATAAGATTATAATCAATAATTTGAAGAAGAGACTAGAAAAATCAAAAGGGAATTGGCCTGAAGAATTACCAGGAGTGTTATGGGCTTATAGAACCACAGCAAAAACAGCCACGGGAGAAACTCCATTTTCGCTTGTGTATAGTTCATAAGCTTTAATCCCAGTTGAAATATGAGACCCAAGCACGAGATTCATATTGGAAATGGAAGAGTCGAACGATGAGTAATTAAGAACAAACTTGGACTTACTCAAACAGAGAAGAGAAGCATCTTTAATACGGATGGAAGCACAAAATCAAATCATAGAACGATATTACAACAGAAAGGCTCACCTCAGGTACTTCAAAATTGAGGACTTCGTTCTTAAAAAAGTTTTCCAATCAATGAAAACAACCGAAGCAGGAAAGTTAAATCCAAATTAGGAAGGACCCTATAAAGTTCGAGGTATCACTGGAAAAGTTGCCTAGGAGTTAGAAACCATGGATGGGAAGGTTTTATCCTCGAGTTGGAATGATGTTCATTTAAAGAAATATTATTTCTGAGCAAAAGAAATACCCACTGTCAGGTATCGTTCAATTACAATTTTTGTTTTGTATAGTTAAAATTATACTAACAATTTTAGATGATAGGCAAAAAGCTAGCAAACACAAAATGATGATAGTAGACCTGAAAGACACGCGGAAGCAACATTATTCCCGGTCTAGGGTTGCAACCTTTCTGATGAAAATATAAAGAGTTAAGCAGTCATCATTTAAATTATATATACCTCTGAGTCACGTATGTTTTTCCTTTTCAGGAAATGGACCACATGGAAGGAATAATCAAGTGCTCAAGATTTCATACTTCAAAGCTCAAATACTTAGGGGACTATATATATATATATAAGGAAGGTGAAGAAGACTGGAAAAGTCAGAATTCAAGTCAAGCCTATGGTCTACCCAACAAATCGAAATTTAAGAGCAAAGTCAAGAGCCAAAAATGCAAGCCTGATTCAAAAACCTATGAAGAATATACTCGTGGATGTAAATTACAAAATCTTACGAATGGCAATATTTAGTCATGGGTTGCAAGATATACCCTTGAATTTTGTAAAATTTGTTGTAAAGAAAACAATTATGAAAGAGTTATAGATGATACTTGAATACATGTAAAGTATTATACAATTTGAAAGTTCGAAAGATACAAAACTTCGTCAAAGTTATTCAAAGAAACGTGTGTGTTCCTATTTCTTCTTTCGTATGTTTACACCATTATGAAGTTGAGACGTCTTCTTCATTAAGTGTCGTTTATAAAAGGGCCCTCTTTTATAAATCGTGCTTGTTTCAAAAAATCACGAAGTACGGAAGCATTTTTAATGCATAACAAAAGAGTAGTACAGAAACTCGGAATAAAATATCATAGAAGTTGAACAAAAACTTAGAAAATGATATTATAATAACTTGGTTAAAACTAAGTATGAACTTAGTTCCAACCTAATTGTCTTATACAAAAAACCCCAAAACGGATTAGGGGTAAAATTTTCCAAAACATTACCCCCAAATGGGACCAGGGGTACATCTCCAAATGTTCCACCAATAAAAAAAACAAAAAAACATTTCAAACTTTTTAACTTTCACTGTGGAGCAGAATCTGAACTGGTAGGATGAAGAGTGGCATCATCACCAGAAGAAAGAGCAACTTGAGCAGGAAAAGGTTGAACAATAGCCTTACCAGGAGCGATTTCATCACCCTCGGGAATGCCAACCTCAGGTGAAGAAAAGCTTTGACTCTGCTGGGTCTTTTCAATCGTCTCTCTAGTCTTTGCAATCTCAGCATCTAAGTCAAGCCTTCCCGGCTTACTTCCATTAACATTTCGAGGCGAGTGTTCAAAAAAGCCCAGCTAACATCAACAACGGCTTTATCTTCAAGGGCCTCATAATCTTTTTCCCACTTCTCAACCTCAACTCTTAATTCATCCTTCTCATTCAAGGCAGAAGCCTGTAGGGGGCAAGAGATCTCTCTAAAAATTCAACCTTGTCTGAGGATACACAAAGATCTTCTTGAGTTTGCGTGAGCATTTGAACAAGCTCCCCAGAGTAAGCTTCTTTTTGGTTTAGCAAATCCTTTAAGCTCCTAATTTCTTCAGAAGCCTTGGAAAGCTGCTCAGCAAATGAAGACTCGAGAAGATTCTTGTCTTTGCCCGCCTGATTGGATGAGGCTTTCTCAACCGCTAGTTCCGCTGCCATAACCTTTACTTGCTGCTTGAAGGTGCACTTTTCTTCCGCTAAAATCTCCATCTCAAGTTGAAGCCCCTCGAACTGTTCTTTCCAGTTGTCTGCCTCAGTGTGATAATCATTCATCAACTGCTCTGTGTGGACGATCCTTTTCAATATCTCCGTTCCGATGAGATTGATCTATGCAATGAAAAGAGGAATGTGATACCAGTAAAAGAGAAATCACGTAAAATAAAAGACAAGATTTATACCTTTATAGACGAATGCACAATATCATTCATCCACATTAGAAAGATGTGACTTTCCAGTTTTGGCTTCTCAACTAGGCAAATCAGTGGTTTCAGCCATACATCAGCTTGGCCAGATTTCTTCAAAAGATTACCATCTTTAGGAATCTCGATGGTAACTTGTTTCATTGCCCTACTGTTACTGGAGGAACCAACTTCAACATGGAAAGTTGTAACAGTAGGGGCAGTAGAGGAAGTCAACATAGCCACGGGTGGAACAGTGGCAGCAGCAGCAGGAACGGGTAACTGAGGTTCAATCGGAGCAGAGGCATTTCCTCAGATATAAAGCCAAAGCTTTCTTCATCAAACCCACGAGAAAAGAGTTGTTCAAAAGAGTCACGGGGTGCAGCAGGCCTCTCTTCATACGAACTCACTAAGGTAGCATTTTCAGGCTCGGACATGGGAACAGAACTAGGAGGGTGAGTAGCTTCATCATCTGAATTGACCCGTCTCCTAGCCCGTGGCTTACGAACCAACGAGCCTTCGTCCCGTTATTCTTCATCCTCAGAGTTCTGTGGTCTATCATCTTTTATTTGTGACTAAGAACTCAAGATTATCTCTTGAGCCTTTGATAGAGAGAGCCTTGAAGCAGTGATTGAAGCAGCACTCACACATCGAATGGGAAACCCTAACAAAGAAAGGGGTTAATAAGTTCCAAAATAAACGTGGAAGTAAGGAAGAAAGTGAAAGAGAAAGTTACCGTGAGTCTTAACTTTCCATCCAAATCTGTATGAAAGGTATTTCTAGGACCTTTCTTCCATAGGAGCAACAGTTAACAATTTCTCTACCCAACCACAGAAATTAGGAATCTCCTCAACATTTTCCATGGTTGCTGAAAAAGAAAAGTAAAACAGATACGAGATTACAAGTTCTTCACAAACAAAAAAGAGAAATAAAAGATTGAAAGAAAGACTTACGTGCAAAGTTCCACTTCTCAGGGAAGGGCATGTTCTCTTCACTTACTAACCCACTTGTAGGAGCAGCAACAAATCGGGCATACCAGCCACGATCTTTGTCATCTTCAGGGCTAAACAAAACCCTCTTACTCCTCGCCACGAGAGTAAAAATCCCATGACGAAATAATTTGGGAGAGTAAAGATGAATCAGATGGTAAAAGGTGAAGGGTAAAGAAGCCAAATTTGACAAGTATCTAAGGCATGCCACAGCCCTCCATACAATAGGACCAATCTGTCCTAAACACACATCAAAGAGACGACAAAACTCAATGATAACTAGATCAATAGGTGGCCTAAAACCTAATGTGAAGGGATACGTATACACAAAAGAAAAACCAGCTTTAAAGGAAGTGATCCTTTGATTTTCATAGGGGACCAGAATCGGGAAGTTAAATTTCCAATAGCAATCTCTCTGCACAATAAAAACTAAACCCTCAGTAATCTGGGAAGGGTAAACATCAGCACGATCGTGAGAAGTCATGGAAGTGACTTGATTTTTAATTAATTCTTTATCAGTGACAAAGGAAAGTTCAGCGGGAATAATCTCGTCGACAGTAGGTTCACGAAGCGGTTCACTAGAATCCCTACTTCTAGCAGAAGATCTATGTGAAGAAGAATCCCTAGTTCTAGAAGATGATGGATGAGTAGTACTGGGTTTAGAAGGAGAACCACGTACATACACTGACCCTAAACTACGTAACCTACCACCTCTCCTACTCCTGATAGGAGCAGAAGAAGGGGAAGTTCATCTACTATGACGACTTTTTGAGGATCGGGACTTGAAGAAGACATAGTTGTATGGGGAAGTAGTACGTAATGAAGAATAAGAGTAAGTTGTGAATAAAGAACACTGAAGAAAGTTTTTCGTAAAAGTAAAGGCAAAGGATGTATTTATATGCAGAAGCAACTGTCATGTAAAGAGGGTAATGATGGAAACGTAATTATGAAAACAGTCACTTCATGACTGATGCAGCCGCAAAAAAGCCCTAAAACTCGCTGAAGAGTTGCAGAACCAATCGATGACTGCCATGTGTCACACGCATTAAATGGAAGTGACATACGATGCATTGGTTCGTAGGAAGATGCAATGGTACGTGAGAAACGGCGGCAAAAAATTCCCGCCATAAATGTGATCCACTTTCCAAATATTTAATTGCTGAATAATTGGTAAGTATGGTGACTATCTGTATTGGTAAAAATAAATATTACACGTGGAGTTAATTATGTGGTTGACATGGCAAGGCATGTGGATCACTAGAAAAGCGACAGCTGGAGAGGAGCACTAGAAGAAACACGAGTCGTAGCAGATACGAACAAATCACCCACGAAGTGAAAAGAAATGGTTGCTCGAGTCTCTTTAAGTTATATGAATAGGTATCGGTAAAATAAACCAAGACAGTAAAAAGGGCAGATTCATGGATCTTCAATTAATGAGGGTGGATGATTACAAATGTTACAGAATCTTCACGAACAGTTACGATTACCAAGACAGTTACGATTACCAATTATAACATTTCATTAATGTCATTAATGCTCATAATGACTCGATCTTAAAAGGGAAAAGACGTTGTACTTGAAGACCTCTATATAAGGGAAATAAATGTCATTTGTATAGACACGTTCTGATTATTATTGGAATATAATTACTTTCTTGTGCTTTCTATTGATTACTTGGTCATTTCTTATTCTAATTTCCTTTCTTATTTCTGAGAGAATATTGAATTTTTTGATTATCAGTAATCCAAGTACTTCTAAAAATAGGCTTTGACTGAGAATCTAATTATTTGGTTAAACAGTCAGTAGACAGGTTAGTGTTGATAGCCATATGTGAATTAGCGTCAGTAGGGTCCGCGATCGAAGTTCCGATGGGATCAACGGGCGGTACCTCGTCACTGGGCGCTATGTTGTTGTCTTCGCCGTGATGACCGGACTCATTGTCAATATGTAGGGGTGTTGATTGAGAGTTTGACATTTTGAGTTTTAACCTTAAATTAGAGACACTTTAAAGAACAAGTGTAAAGTAGTGTGTGCTATGGAGATTTGTATTAAATAACCACTATTATCCTTAGCCCCACGGTAGACGCCAAACTGTTTACCCTCATAATCGGATAACAATTAAATTTATACGTGATTTTAAGGATACGAGAATTAACTTGACACAAAATGATAAATTAGATTGCAATTGAAATAAATGATGGTAAAGTAAATGCAAATCACACGAATTAGGTAATTTCAGCCTTGGAAGGTTAGCCGCCCTCGAGCCGAATGTACTTCGATCGATGTCAAGACACAGAAGAACTATCAGACCTCATTTATATAGTAGAAGAGTCCAATATTAGATATAACTCTATAAAAGGTAAAAATCCTCTAATTAACTGATTGTCGATCTCTTATCGATACGTGCCGAGATCTCCGCCGTGATATTTGGTCGGTCACGGATATCACGGCCTTCTGTTGGCCGAGCTTGACTATCTGACAACGTTCTTCGAAGTTAGTCGAGGCTGGGGACCGATCCTGAATCACAGCCCCGACATCCTCGAGGGCGAGCGTTCTGGTACGGATTCCAAATTTATGAGATTTCTACCTCGATCTAAGCTCTCCTGTTGCCATATCTCGAGCTTGGCTTACCATGTCGGAGATCGGGATGTACTATTAGACCGGTTCTACCCGTATATAATAGTGTAATTTCTTTATATGGTATTAGACTACCTCTATTTGCTCTTACGGTCCCGAGCGTGGGGGGTTGCTAAAGTGTCTAGAAAGAGTGAATTGTTTTCTTATACAGGCTTAAACAATATTCATCCCATAAGTTAGATTTTGGACTGGATTATACAAGATATATATTTTCTCAACACTATCAGATATCCGACTTGAGGGGCCAATTTGTAAAATAAAACTAATATATATTTAATAATTATTCAGCAAGAAAAAACTAACTCACAATTGGCCCACAAGCAGCTGGAACATGATTTTTCCCATGCATTATAATATAGCACAGCGTAACAGTAAAATGTGAATGTCGTTAGGACCACCTAAGACTTGCCACATATCATTCCTCTTATCTGCTTGATTCCCTCTATGGTTGGAAATTTCAACAGTTAATAATATGTTGATGGCACAACCTTCATTTCATGTATCCACGGCCTTCCAAGGATTACGTTGTAGCCCATGTTGCTGTCTACCACTTCGAATAAGGTGGAATTGTTTACCCCTTCGTGGGTAGCAAGATCTCTCCTCGGGTTGTCATACTTGTCAAGTTGAATCCAGCTAAAAGTTTTGTCGCCGAAATGATGCTTCTGGTCCATTTTGCTTGCTCTGGTACCCTCTATTAGATAATGTTGGTTAATCTTCCTGGGTTAACCAAAACATGCTTAATTTTGAAATCTAAAATATTAAGAGAGATTACCATAGCGTCGTTATGTGGAAGAAGAAGTTCTTCAGCGTCTTTCTTCGTGAAGGTGATATCATCTTCTGCAACTTCCCGAAGTCTCTTGTTGTGAGTCACTGATATCTTTGTTTTCTTGGCCGCCGAAAAGGTTACACCATTAATTTCATCCCCTCCCCCTCC
>AWOL01S0002191.1:176939-188830 GCA_000715115.1 Nicotiana otophora
CCCCCCCGAAAATCATGTTGATAGTTAACCGAGTGGAGTCTTTTGCTGCCTTCGAAGGTTCTGCATTGTCTTGGCTTCGGCCGTAATTATTCTTGGCTCAGTCACTTAAGAATTCCCTGAGATGGCCATTTTTCAATAATGTCTCCATCTCTTCACGTAGATGCCGACAGTCCTCAGTTCTATGACCGTGAGTCCCATGATATTCACATCATAAGTTGAGGTCCCTCTGGCTAGGGTTGGATATGATTGGCTTCGGGAATTGTGCTTCTTTGATATTCCGCATCGCTGATGCCAACTCCACTAAGAAGATGTTAAAGTTGTAATACGATAACCTGGGATATGTGAAGCCTCATTCCCCTGGCACCTCTTTTTCTTATAATGACGTATTGTTTCAGCCACAATCATCTCTTCTATTGGGAGCGAACCTATCCGAGGACCGAAGCCCTTTGCTGATGTGACCTTCGATTATTTCATATGGCAGAAAATGACCTTTTGGATACTGCCAATCCGCATCAAAGTCGCTTTTAAACTTTTCCTAGTTATGTCTTGGTTTCGCCCCTTGGTTGATGTCGGGAACTCGAGTTGATCGTCTTCAATTCTTATTTTCGACTCGTAACGGTTATGGACATCCGCCCTTATGGTTGCTTGGAATTCGAGCAGGCTTTCCTTCACTTTCGGGAGGTGTCAAAGCTCCATAGATTCAAACCTTTTGTAAACGCCTCCGTTGCCTACTCGTCTGATACAGCCAGTAGCAACATCCTCTCTTTCTGGAATCGGATCACGAATTCCAACAGCAATTTGGACTCACCTTGCGCAATCATTAATATGTCTGCCTTCCTCATTTGGACCTTTCTTGCCCCGGCATGGGCCTTAATGAATGAATCTGCTAGCATTTCAAAAGAGTCAATCGAATACTCGGGTAAGAGTGAATACCAAGTCAGGGGGCCCTTTGTGGGGGTTTCATCAAACTTCTTTAGTAAGACCGATTCGATCTCATGTTGACCCAAATCGTTCCCCTTACAGATATGGTGTAGGTTGTGAGATGCTCCTGCGGTTCTGAAGTCCCATCATATTTTGGTATGTCCGACATCTTGAACCTCTTCGGAATCAATACTGGGGCTGCGCTTGGTTTAAACGGTAATTGTGTGCATTTTTTCGAATCTGGGCCCTTTAGTACTGGTGGTGTACCCGAAAGTTGATCCATTCGAGCGTGGAACTCCTTCGCATTTTGATCCATTTATTTGTTCATTCCCCTCATAAATCTCATAAACTTAGTTTTGAAGGGATCATTTTCGTTGTCATTCCCAGATCCGCTACCGGTCCCTCCAGCACCGTCAAAATCGACCTCATCCCTTGTGGTGTTATTATAAACTCTTTGAGCCATTTGATTTGCAGGAACACTAAGGGGAACCAGTCCCTTCCATTTGCATTACTGGAAGCACCCGACAACGTTTGTTTCAACTCCGTCATTACCCGGTCCTACCTCGAGAGGTGAATTATGATTGCTTTCTGTTATTCCCTTAAGATTTTCATGGGTTCCACGACATGTTCCTCCTCCGCATCATCGGAAGTTGACTCCCGCACATGCCAGGTATACTGCCCTTCATGAACCAAGGTTGTTTTGTCCCCTTTGTTAGGGATGTCGCTGATTGAATCTTCATGTTGAGGCAAATTTGCGCGTTCCTAAACGTTGTGTGTGATGTTGACATCATTAACTGCCATTTCTTATTTCTTGCTAAAGAAAAAATCAAACATGTTAGTAACAAACGTAATGATCAAAGCAATTACGCAATTGTCTAAGCCCCACGATGGGCGCCAAATTATTTACCCATAAAACAGTACAGTTAAATTTGTTACGTGGTTTATAGACAAGCTAACTGATTTGATCCAAAAATAATAAAGAAATAAGATTAAAAATAAGACTTAGCAATTAAAATTGAAGAAGATGACAAGCCTGGCTCCGAGCGCAATGTTTCCCAGGACATAAATGAAAGCAATGTAAAAGAGTAAATAAAGTTGTTTAATTGAAAGCGAAAGTGAAATATAGCATATGTTTTGCCAATAATTTCTTGTCTTACAATGGCTGCTGAATCTGCTATTTATAGTCATGCCTAGGGAAACAAGATTTTAGGATCAAGCCCCACTTAAATAATAATAAATGAGGCATTGTTGAATATGTAACGGCATGCCATGAAGGCAAATATTTTCTGCAACGGTCACTCATTTAATATGAGAGAATATTCCCTCATTGAATGTTATCCGAGGACAAATACTCGACATACTCCCGTTAACTATGCTTTCTTTGGGATTTACCCAATGCCAATCACAGTTGATGTATCCGGCACTGGTTGTTACTTGACTTGTCTTTTGCTTGTCCTCGGTTCCACGTATCGTGCCACCATTCGACCATTGGTTATGAACCAATTTTACCCCATACAGTGCTCTTGCTGAACCAATTGTTATTGTAGCTGTTAGGCGATATATTATACTTTTTTTTAATCTTAATTACAGTTTAGCCATCTGTGTACTTGCGGAAAACGGCATAGGATTGGATTGGATTGAATTGAATGACTAATTTCAAAATAATGTTGACTTCACTTGAAATTTGTTAAAATTTTCTACACATTCTCATGCCAACTAAAGTTGAAACATGGACGGGTGTGGTGGTGTGCGGGGGAAGATGACAAAGACAATTAGGCAGTGAGAATGATATTTGTTGGTGAACCTCTCGTTCTAATCACGATCAAGAGAACAGACATGTTAATTGACTGTGGTTTTATCATCATTTCAACGAGTTCAGAACCCATTTGTGATTATTTTGTACAAGTGTGACGGAAATGTGTGTTTGAAAAAAAGGGTGGCATTTCTATATATAGTCCTCTTTTAAAGAGCGCTATACTTTAACGGAGTTTTGGCCGTTAAAATATAGCGCTCTTTAAAAGAGTGCTATATATATATATAGCGCCACTGTAAACCGCGCTATACAGGGCTGATAAGACAGTTACGCATAGCGTGGTATATAACCGTGCTATATATGTATAGCGCAGTTATATACCGCGCTATACATAGATAAATAAACGGTCCCCCTCCTTCTTCCCCACATTCGAACCAGACGACCCTCCCCACCCCCCACCCACCACCCCCCCAAATTTCCTTCTAAAAAATTATAGTGGACCCCACCTGTCACACAAAAAGATAAGATTGTAGGTCCCACATCCTCGTCAAGCCTTCTATCGTTGTGGTTTCCTCGTTTCGGGCTCAAATTTTCAATTCATCGACTTTTCGAAAAATATAAATCGAGGTATTCCGATTTACTTTATGTCGAAACTAGTATAATAATGCATATTAGTTGTTTTGAATGTGTTTTCATGTTGTTTTGTATTTTTCTTTTAGATTAAACTAGTATGTTATTTTTATCCGGATTAAGATATTAGTGTTTAGTGTTTTTTTTGTGATTAAAATGTATTTATTATTTTTATCTAGTTTAGATTATTTATTTGCTTAAAGGCTAGTGCCCTTTTAGCGAAGTAAAATGTAGAGCCTTTTAGCGTAGAATCTCTGTAGTTTAAGTATCTTTTATACTGATAGATCAAACACAAACTCTGTCAAATATGATAAAAATTAATTATTCAATTTGTAAACCAAACATACAAAATTATGAAAATATTAAAATTGACACACATAAGAATTCAGGATAGCTTGGTGCTACTAGACCTCAAATATCGAGCCTGGAACCTATAGGTATCTGTACAATTAAATATGATAAAAATTAATTATTTAATTTACAAAACAAACATACAAAATTATGAAAATATTAAAATTGATACACATAAGAATTCAGGATAGTTTGATGTTACTGGCCTCAAATATCGAGCGTGGAACCCATAGGTATATACTTTGTCCAATTAAATATGATAAAAATTAATTATTTAATTTATAAAACAAACATACAAAACTATGAAAATATTAAAATTGACACACATAAGAATTCAGAATAGTTTGGTGCTACTGTTCCTCAAATATCAAGCCTGAAACCCATAGGTATATACTCTGTCCAATTAAATATGATAAAAATTAATTATTTAATTTACAAAACAAACATACAAAATTATTAAAATATTAAAATTGACATACATAAGAATTCAAGATAGCTTGGTGCTACTAGACCTCAAATATCGAGCCTAGAACCCATAGGTATATACTCTGTCCAATTATATATGATAAAAATTAATTATTTAATTTACAAAACAAACATACAAAATTATGAAAATATTAAAATTGACACACATAAGAATTCAGGATAGCTTGGTGCTATTGCACCTCAAATATCGAGCTTGGAACCTATAGGTATATACTCTATCCAATTAAATATGATAAAAATTAATTATTTAATTTACACAACAAACATACAAAATTATGAAAATATTAAAATTGACACACATAAGAATTCAAGATAGCTTGGTGCTACTGGGCCTCAAATATCAAGTCTGGAACCAATAGGTATATACTATGTCCAATTAAATATGATAAAAATTAATTATTTAATTTACAAAACAAACATACAAAATTATAAAAATAATAAAATTGACACACACAAGAACTCAGGATAGCTTGGTCCTACTGGGCATCAAATATCGAGCCTGGAACCCATAGATATATACTCTGTCCAACTAAATATTGTATAATTATAAAAAAATAATTATTTAATTTACAGATCAAACATACAATTAATGTTGTTTAATTTACAGTAGACGACATGGACGTGCCGCCTATGCATCCCAGACCTGTCTCCGATGAGGTATTAGTGTTACATGGCGATCATAGGTCCTCCTACGTATGGAAGGGAGAGTTACTGGCCCGGACTCTCCGCGCCAGGAGAGTGGACGACATGTGGGATTTTATGAAGGACTGAGATCTCCATCCCCGTGTAGTCCAGCGCCTGCGGGATACAAGCTTCTACAGGATTTTGGAGATCGGGCGGCTGCAGCTCGACTGGTCTTTGATCACGGCCCTGATAGAGCGGTGGCGACCGGAGACGCACACTTTCCGCTTGCCCATTGGCGAGGCCACCATCACGCTGCAGGACGTGGAGGTTTTATATGGGATGCATGTTGATGGACTGCCTATTGCACTGCCTCAGGCCATGAGAGAGATGACGCGTGGGCAGTATTTGGACATGCTGCAGCAGCTCATTGGTTTCAGGCCACAGGATGAGACTGCATACTCAGGGGGCCAGTCGCATGAGTTTGACAGTTATTCGACATCATTTGGAGATATTGCACCCCGATATCACCAGGAAGACAGATGATCTGCATATTCACCGGTATACGAGGTTGCTGCTGCTTCTTCTGTTTTGGGGGGGTTCTTGTTCCCGAACACTTCGGGGAACCTAGTCAGCTTGCGATTTCTTCATTATCTTCAGCTGCTAGATGATTTACCCCAGTACAGCTGGGGTGTTGCTGTTCTCGCCTACTTGTACATACATCTGTGCCGGGCGAGCATGGGCACCCAACATGACATATGTGGATTTTTGCATGGGCTCCTTCTGTTTTGTAGGGATGTGTTGCATATGCTGGAGGGCGCACAGGTAAATGTGTACCTAAACTTACTTGGTATAGCTTCACATGTGTTGCGCATACTCACATATTCTGTTGTTATTTGATAGTTCATCTAGACGCCATACAACGACGACTTGATAGGTGGCCTGCCCGATTATTGCTCGGCCGACAGGCTGATTTGGAGCACTTCCGTCCCGCTCACGTGCCTCGATATTGTGGAGAATCATGCCACGGAGCGGGCACTTCGCTAGTTTGGCCGTCCGCAGTATATACCGAGGGGGCCTACATGGGAGGCCACACATTATCAGCGGGANCGAAAATAATAAAATTAACACATACAAGAACTTAGGATAGCTTAATGCTACTGGGCATCAAATATCGAGCCTGGAACCCATAAATATATACTCTGTCCAATTAAATATTGTATAATTATAAAAAATAATTATTTAATTTACAGATTAAACATACAATTAATGTTGTTTAATTTACAGTAGACGACAGGGACGTGCCACATATGCATCCCGGACCTGTCTCCGATGAGCTATTAGTGTTACAGGGTGATCATAGGTCCGCCTACGTATGAGAGGGGGAGTTACTGGCCCAGACTCTCAGCGCCAGGAGAGTGGACGACATGTGGGATTTTATGAAGGAAAGGATCTCCAACCCCGTGTAGTCCAGCGCCTGCGGGATATGGGCTTCTACAGGATTTTGGAGATCGGGCGGCTGCAGTTCGACTGGTATTTGATCACGGCCCTGATAGAGTGGTGGTAACCGGAGACGCACACTTTCCACCGGCCCATTAGCGAGGCCACCATTATGCTGCAGCACATAGAGGTTTTATATGGGATGCCTGTTGATGGACTGCCCGTTGCACTGCCTCAGGCCATGAGAGAGATGACGTGTGGGCAGTATTTGGACATGCTGCAGTAGCTCACTGGTTTCAGGCCACAGGATGAGACTGCACACTCAGAGGCCAGTCGCATGAGTTTGACAGCTATTCGACAGCATTTGGAGATATTGCACCCTGACATCACCGGGGAGACAGATGATCTGCATATTCACCGGTATACGAGGTTGTTGTTGCTACTTCTGTTTAGGGGGGACTTGTTCCTGAACACTTCGGGGAACCTAGTCAGCTTGCGATTACTTCATCATCTTTAGTTGCTAGATGATTTACCCCAGTACAACTGGGGTGCTGCTGTTCTCGCCTACTTGTACAAGCATCTGTGCCGGGCAAGCATGGGCACCCAACATGACGTATGTGGATTTTTGCAGCTTCTACAGGTGACAACATATTTGAATACTATGTTCATTCCTTCCAATTCTATAACAACAACAACAACCCAGTATAATCCCACTAGTGGGGTCTGGGGAGGGTAGTGTGTACGCAGACCTTACCCCTACCCTGGGGTAGAGAGGCTGTTTCCAATAGACCCTCGGCATCCTTCCCTCCAAGAACTCCCCACCTTGCTCTTGGGGTGACTCGAACTCACAACCTCTTGGTTGGAAGTGGAGGGTGCTTACCATCAGAGCAACCCACCTTGTATGTTAGGCTTGGGCCTCGGAGAGGTTCCTGCAGTTTCAGCCACCTCTATCACCATTACCTACGGATGTACTACCTTTGTTTCTCCCTCTAGCTAAGAGGTAAGTTCTCCGGCATGGATATGTACGAGATTATAAGACTCGGCATAATCTCCCCCTTTGCAGGGATGTGTTGGATATGCTGGAGGGCGCACAGGTAAATATATACCTAAACTTACTTGGTATAGCTTCACATGTGTTGCGCATACTCACGTTTTCTGTTGTTATTTGATAGTTCATCTGGACGCCATATAGCGACGACTTGATAGGTGGCCTGCCCGATTATTGCTCGGTCGTCCGACTGATTTGGAGCACCTCCGTCCCGCTGATGTGCCTCGATATTGTGGAGCATCATGCCATGAAGCGGTTACTTCGCCAGTTTGGCCGTCTGCGGTATATACCAAGAGGGCCTACATGGGAGGCCACACATTATCAGCGGGATAATCGTTCCAGGGCGGACGACGCATATGTAGCATGGCTAGAGGCGCAGGTCCATACTTGGGACGATCGAGCTGACCTAATTCCTCTCCTCCCCCCCCACAGATCCAGACGGAGACTATTCAAGTCTATATGACCTGGTACCGCCGCGTTACCCGACTTTTTATCGGGAATCCCATTCATAAAGCTGGCGGTCGGTACGTTCCATATGCCGGGCGGCACGAGGCCCTGATATGGTTTCTGGTATTATTACTTATATAACTGTAACATAGTGTTCTGTAGTTTATATTTTACATGTTGTGCAGGCTATTGGCCTACATATAGTCTACCAGATGGGACTGCAAATACAGCAACATGCCGGTGAAGGAGCGGCCGCTTTGCACGATTATGGCCGGTAGGTTGCAGAGGTAGCTGCCCGGACACTGCAGCGAGCTCGAGAGGATCAGCGCTTGGGACACGACCCTGCTTATATGGAGACAGAGCAGTACCAGCGAGGTAGAGGCGTTGCACGAGGGAGAGGTGCCCTACGAGGCATGGCTACCGCACGGGGTCGTGATGGGCGGCGAGGAAGTGGTCCCCAGCAAGGGGGCGTTGAGGCCCCTGTTGATGATGTTGATGCTGATCTGTTGGGTGACCTACATGAGCCGGACGAGTATCTCACCAGCATGCTGTCATACAACCTTGGGATGCAGCTCACTCCAGGGACTTAGCAGGTGACCCCGTCAGGTCTGTTATTGATCACGGGCACAGACCTTACCGGAGAGGATTGGGAAGCATACTTTCCAGGGTCATCGACCGCTGCTGAGGATCGGCCGACCCGAGGTTTGGATAGTGGGCGCCGACTGAGTTATGGCTCATCATCACAGGCACATGTATGTTTTTATTAGTATTAAATTTAAATTTGTTTTTTCTTTTCTAATTTATTTGCCATAACTTTATTAATTTTCTTATTAAAGCTTCATCCCCGCCTGTCACGGAGGCCCATTTATGCGATGCTGACATGGCTGCAACGGATGATTATATTCAGGATCCCGACGAGACCATGATAAGACAATTTAAATTATTGTGACTTAATATATACTTTCCTATACTGAGCTGACTTATTCTTCTGTAGGTTTCTACTGGACTGACGGCCCCTTCTACCGATCCTGCCAGCACCACTGATGATTATGCTGCAGCGCATCCTGATATAAAGAGGCGTCGTGATGAGGATGATTCTTATAGCGTAGCCGGGCGGGATGAAATGCGCTTCAGGCCAGCGGTTGCATTGAAGCACACAAGTTGTGGGGCACATTGATTTTTTTTTTTTGTATTTTATGTAAATATTATTTTATGTAAATAATAACAACAATTTTTTATGTTTACATAATATGCGCATTATGTTTTTATTTTCCCGTTCCTTCTTTATTTTAATACTACAAGACAAACACAAAACATAATAACTTAACATAATTTAAATTCAGTACAACTAATGAAAATACATGACACGAGAACATAAAGATAAAGTAGTACACTCAACGCATACATATCATTGTTTAGTCATTACCGCCCATTATTCTCTGCTCCAACCACTTAAATTTCTCTTCCATCTTATTTTTTTTCTAATTCTGCCTCTTTCAGTTTCTCCTTCAACTCCGCAATTTCTCGTTTATATTCTTTTTCATATTCACACTGTTTTAAGGTCAAATCATGAAGATATTGCAAAGATCATTTGTAGCATTCCTGCTTACAGGGTTCATCAATCCATACCTCAAAAATTGCAAAAAGGTTCGTCGGAAACCCTATAAAACTTGTTCACACACATCCAGTAGCGGCGTCCAACTTCACCATCATCCCAACAGTCATTCATCAAACATGTTTTGTCGCACTGGCACCTTGGTACATAAAGGCGTTCACACATTTGTTAAAGCGTTAAAAAAACCTTGCTTTTATGGAAAGTTTTGCTATTGATTATTGTTAAGCACAGAAAATAACTAGAATGCGCCCGTTATTTATAGGCAAGGCAACACACATAACGTAGTATTTAACCGCGCTATATATATTCACATAACGTAGTATTTAACCGCGCTATACTTTGAGTGTTAAAGATAATTACGGATACAAAATAATTTTTTCTCAGACGGGCAGCTTTTCAGTTCGACAAGACAATACACATAACGTAGTATTTAACCGCGATATATATATTCACATAACATAGGATTTAACCGCACTATATATTCATTAATTTACTCAACTGGAAAATATTAAATATCAATAAGATTTAACAACAATAGAAACATAATTTTATTTGATACATCTTGCAACATAAACAAAACAACTACTTATTACAACATAAACTCATTGATAGTTGGGCACATTAGAATAACACCCACCATGAGCTTGATTACCACCGCCACCCAAACCAGTCGGAGGACATTTTCGACGGTCGTGTCCTGTTTGCGAGCATATACCACATTTGCGTGCATAAACGGTATCGCTAGCATCTATTTGGTTCCGTATACGCGTTCTCTTCCGCACCTGTATTCGACGCAAATAGTCCTTGTTACACACCATTTTAAATGGTTCTGGAGGCCAATAATGCTCAGCACCCACTGGCTACAACTGCCCACTATAGGTGTTTAAGTAAGCAACAACACTATATTGTTTATCAACGTAGTTGGTTGGCCCTAAACCTGTATGTTAAAAGTACCTGATGGCATGTGAGCACAACATGTGGTAGATGGACCATTTCCCATAAGAGCATAACCTTCTAGATTCATTTATGGTATGTACATTATTTTCCCGATTTTGATAGATAGCGGTGCAAACTTCAAAAATATTTCTATCGTGATCATACTGCAAAAATGAATGCCAATGTACTCGCCGCCTGCATTTCTCAAATCTCTTCATCGGCAATGGCATAAATTCAACACCCATTCCTATCAATGACGCTGCAGCTGCAACCCTTTCAACAAACCTCTTCGCCATCTGCTTGAACGACATCCGCACCATGGCAGTGACAGGCAATGCTCTTGACGACTTCAATAACCCATTGAAAGACTTTGACACGTTTGTAGTCATAATTCCCCATCTTCTTCCACCTTCCGCATGCAAAGTCCACTTGTGAAGCTCATGTCACATCAACCAATGATATGCTCTCTCGTCTTCCTGCCTGATAGATTCTATGTGCCTCCGGAATTTATGCTCTTGGTGGTCTGTTGCTACCATCCACATCAAATCATGCAGATCCTTGTTGGGATGTGCCTTCTGGAAATTGGCCTTAAAGTGCCTCACACAGTAACGGTGGTAGGCATAAGGTTCTTGCCATGCAGGCAAGTTCTCTACAGAACTTAAGATACCACCATGCCGATCAGATATTAGACAAATCCCAGAATGCTATTTGACAACGTGCTCTTTCAAATGGTTCAAAAACAGCGTCCACGTCTCTTGGCTTTCATTGGCACAAATAGCAAAAGCTAGAGGAAAATTTGTCCATTAGCATCTACTACAATGGCTATCAACATCTTGATATCATAATTTCTATAGACATGAGTGTAGTCTATGGATATTACCTGCCGGTAATGCGGAAAACCATTAATTGCTGGTTTAAATGCCCATAACACGTAATTGAATATATATTCTGGTTTTCCTAGACTACGCTCAAGCTTCCATTCAACAACCGTACCGGGGTTAAAGTATTGCAGTGCGGCCATGTACTTGGGTAGAGGTGCAAATGACTTATCCCAGTTACCATAAACAATTTCAAACGCACGTTTGCGCCCGAAAAATGCCTTTCTTTTGGTAATGGTATGCCCATATTCCTGGTGGACTGATGTAATGCACTCTTTGATTTTATACCTTATGGACGCTTCAAGGCGTGGAATAAGGACAAGAGAAATCAAGTTAATATACAAGTTGTAGTGATTCCCATTGAATGTGTCAATTTCACATATGTGGGTGGGAATATATTTACCCACTTTCCACAGACCTTTGTTCTTCTTGCTCGCACACAACATCCAATGACAACCCGTAAACAATATGCGACAAATAACCTTGTATACATCCAGGCTTGACTCCCATACCGTTATCACACGACACTCTTTTACGTTGTACATTTTCGCCGCCCTGCTTAGGCACACTTTATCAGGAAAAAGCATGCCATTTGCTAGCACCGTTGGTCTAGAATTATCCCACATTGCTGTTCGAATTTCATCAAAATCCCTTGTGAGAACATCCACATCCGGTATGCTTGACAAGTTATCAAGGTAGGGAATCTTCCTTGAATCAAACGACACTTGGGACTCGTACACTCTTGGTCTAACGGGGGAGGGGGGA
>AWOL01S0002191.1:199779-218927 GCA_000715115.1 Nicotiana otophora
CCCACAAATCCTGCCCCACCATCCATCCCGACATGACAATGGGACATCCTTTTGCTTCTCTATCAGAAGCTTGCATACTTTCCCTTCACCATCCAAATTCCCACCTGACATATTTACCTTTTTGCTCCTATGTTTAGTTGCAATAAATTTTGTGCCATTTTCTTCAAATGCTTTTGACAAAAATGGTTCAACAAGCTACTCTTGAATAGATGAAGGCTAAAAGTGAAACCAAAGGTATTATAAGATCCAAAATCAGAAGGACCCTATATAACAAGGATAAATACTCTTTTTTCCCGTATGACTATGAAAAGGGAAAAACAGATTAAGTTGGAAATGGACAACACCTACAAAATGTCTAACTAATTTTAATTGCAAATTGGGAGAACCATTGTTTAGGAACTAATGCCGAGCCACTCAGTTCTGAGCGATGTGAATGTGATGCTCTTCTGCATTTTGTCTTTGTCTGGAAATATTTCTGGTCTTTTGTCTTTGAAGTTGGACTAATTTCTTTAGTATCTTAAAGAACTAATAAACATTAAAATGCCAAATTACGGATACAACGGGTTCCAGTCATCACCTAATGAATTGATCCAATGTCCAATTTGGTGTAATAAAAGTTTGAGCCATTTGGAATTGACCTTAACCAATGGGCACTTCAATTTTGTGCTATGTAAAATTGCATAGAAAGAAAAGCAATAAGCACTCCACTGCGATTTCTCTACTAACATCGCCCAATAGAAGAAGCATGTATACTTGCAATTTTAAGTTTTAAATTTTACACGCTTGAATCTTTTCCAGTTGTTCCATTTGTTTACGAAGGTATAAAATGGCGCTGCTACACACCAAAGGTTCTCATACACTGTTAACTTCTATCTTGAATACTAAATTGCTCACTACTGTTGGAACTGGTTCAGGTTGCTGTAGGTCTCAGTTTTACTATGTTTCTCACAAGGCAAGGTCATGTTTACACATGTGGAACAAATTCACTTGGTCAACTTGGTCATGGTGACACAATGGATAGGCCAACACCGACATGCGTAGAACTACTGGCATCTATTGGTTCTGTAGTCCAGGTTGCTGCTGGTCCTAGTTATGCACTTGCAGTTTGTGATGATGGGACACTCCACTCTTTTGGTTCGGGTACTAATTTCTGCCTTGGTCATGGAGAACAGCACAATGAACTTCAGCCACGTGCAATCCAGTTGTTTAGCAGGCAGGGCATTTATGTGGCTCGTGTTTCTGCTGGCGATGAGCATGTTGTGGCACTAGATTGCACTGGATATGTAAGTCATTGTACCTAAAATCACAACAACAACAACAAAAAACCCAGTGCAATCCCACAAGTGGGGTCTGGGGAGTGTAGTGCGTACGTAGACCTGACCCCTACCTTATGAGGGTAGAGATACTGTTTCCGATAGACCCCCGGCTCAGTAACAGAAAAGGGAGCAACAAATTGCCATGTAATAACAAAGATCTAGGGATAGGAAAATATAAGAATAGTGTCAAATACTACAAGTAAGAATAACACACGGTGTATCAACAAGGAACTAAGAATAGTAAAACTAAGACTAGTATTAATACTCCTGGTGAGACTAGGAAAAACTCACGACTACCTATCAACCTACAATCCTAATACCGACCTCTACACCTTCCTATCGATGGTCATGTCCTCAGTAAGCTGAAATCGTGTCATGTCCTGCCTAATCACGTGTACCTAAAATCACATGATAGTTTAATTTCATTTGATCAAAGCTAAAATTTAATTGACTTATCACTAAAACCCAAAAAAGGAAGTTGCTAATTGACTTGATCTTCGGTGATTGCAGGTGTATACTTGGGGGAAAGGTTACTGTGGTGCATTGGGGCATGGAGATGAGATTGATAAGACGACTCCATCACTCTTGACCAGCCTTCAGAGCCAACTAGCTGTTCAGGTCTGGCATTCTCTTACATTTGCAAGTTGATATTACAAGATCAGCATGGCTATGGCACGGCTTAGCAATATGAAATATCTCAAACTAGTGTGAAACACGAGTAATAACTAAATGGCTATTAGGACAAGAAGTAATTCAAGGATTGTCAAGTAAACAACAGTGCCTTGGCCTAGCTTTATTTTTCTGCCCAGTCTTCCCCTTTCCCCCCTTTTTAAGTCATTGACCTCTATTGAATTTATTGATTGTGGTAGGTATGTGCAAGTAAGAGGAAAACTTTTGTCCTGGTGGAGGACGGTTCTGTTTATGGCTTTGGCTGGATGGGTTTTGGGAGCCTCGGGTTCCTTGATAGAGGAGCATCAGATAAAGTTTTGAGGCCCCGGATCGTCGAGAGTTTGAGATCTCACCACATATCTCAAATTAGCACTGGCTTATACCACACCGTTGTTGTCACAAACCGTGGACGAGTTTTCGGATTTGGAGACAATGAAAGAGCCCAACTCGGGCATGATGCACTTAGGGGATGCCTTAAACCTACTGAAATCTTTATGGAAAAATCGTGAATGAAGCTGAGGCATAAGAATAATTTCCAACTTGACATAAAAATATTTTGCTGATCTTTTACTCATTTCTTGTTCAGTTTTAGGTTAGTGCTTAATATTGTGTAAAGACCTCCTTGACCTGGGAATAATAGTATTGTTAAGGCTTGGACCTTTTGTTTACCAGTTGAAAATTGGGCAGGAACGGGAAGTTTGGTAAGGTATACTAGTTTGGAACTCTTTTATTTGCACAAAAACAAAATTTTCTTCTGCGAGGAGTTTTCAGGCGCTGTTGCATAAATTAGCCAAAAGTAAAGATGTGATTTCATAGACATGGAACACACACAACTCTCAATATGCAAGGTGAGTAGGACAAGTGGAGTAGAGTTTTCTTAGGGCCCGTTTGGCCGTAATAATTTTTTTACTTTCTTTTGGAATCGGTGTTTAAGCATGAAAATTTAAATTTAACTTGAAGTTGAATTTTGAAAATTTTCGAATATTTGAAAAATTTCAAAAAGATGTTTTTCAAAATTTTCACTTCAAATCACTCACAAAAATTCAATAACAGTTTCAAATTGTATTCATATTCAAACACGACTTCAATTTCCAATTACTATGTTCACTTGAATTTTTTTTCTTCTTCTGAAATTTCACAATTCTTATGCCCAAACGGCCACTTAGTCGAGCAGGAGTCTAAGGAGTTATGGAAATGATAATTTTTTCCGCAAGTACTTCTCACATTCATGCCTAGGAATCTAGAGATTACAGAAGATATCCTTTAGGCCCTTATAGAGATGCAGAGGGAGAGCTGCTATAGAATGCCAATAAATCAAGTGACTTTGATATATTGGCAAGGTAAGCTATAATGTGAATTTAAACCAACCTGTTTACCCGGAAAGTCGGATATAGTTGAATTTATAAGTAGTTCTAAGGATATGTGATATAGCTTGACATAAATCGTACGCAGAAGTGGAGATGTTTAGATTCTTGGCTATAAAACGGGATATAAATTATTGAACAAGAAGAGTGAGTATGCTGAGTAAAACAAGCTCAAGAGATTTATTCTTCAATAGATTAAAGTAGCATTTTCTTATAATGTATCAACCCCTTATTGTGCTTACAAGGATTTCCCCTTTATAGTAGAAAGATCTTACTTTATTTATAATAAAAAATATAGTGGAGAACCCATGATGAATTGTCTCTTCCTCGATTCCTGCCAAGATTCTCTCCCCTAGTGCGGTTGCAACAGCTCTTGTCTGCGAGCTCGATACTGGTTCGAGCTTGGTATCGGGTCGAGCCCTCGTCCTTGGTTCAAGTTTGACATTTGGAGTGAGTGTCAATCGGTCTGTGCATCTTACGACAACCTTCACGTTGCCTTGTAGTTCGATTTGGTCATAGGCTCGATAATGATACCGAGCCAATTCCTCGATTGGTCTTGGAGCTCGAGGCTTGTTTGTACTATCCTCGGAACTCGTCTCGAGCTCTCACTTCGATCGCTTACCATTCCAACTCGATCAAACGTACGGAGGCCGAAATCTATTTCGACCGTATACAGATAGTCCCCTCGTTTCTCAGGAAGAATGTGGTGAGAAGCGATATGATTTTCAACGGCTCGATTGGATTATAAGCTAACGTTTTCACTAGCTCGATCATGACGTACGTGATAGTTGTCCCGTCGATTTAGTCTTTCAAGGTATTTAATGCACGTCAGACGGTGGTTGGCCACCGCTGATACTGAACCGCCACGGTATAAACCTATAAATAACCCTTCCATTTATCATTTACCACTTTTACATCTTCAATCTCCCAAATTTTCTTACTCTTTCTGCCTCTATTTCGCCGCTTGTAGAGCCACCTTCATCGCCGTTTGGCACCATCAACCTTTCATCTTCCTTTGCTTTTCTTTCTCTTACATCAATGGCAAAAACTTCAAAAACCGTACCTCAGAGAGAGAAAGCTTCCTCTTCATGGCTGTCCGACGACAAGGCGCCGGTAGAGCCGCCTCCCCACGAGTATGTTCATGGCCCGTGTACTCTGAAGATCGACTTTAAGGTTGAAAATCCTTCGTCGGTTCCTGGTCGATGTGAGCATGTGTCGATATACATGTGCTCGATAATAGAGGGCCATCTCGAGGCTGTGAGGAAAGACTGCAACTGGGGTCCCGAGGTTGTGTTGCAAATTCCCTCTCCCGAAGAGAGCGTCATCACTCATGTGGAGGGTTTTTTAAGTGTTTATACTTACCCCTTCACGTTGGGTCCCATCGACCCAATGATCATTGATTTTTGCAAAAGATATCAGGTCACCCTCGATCAAATTCATCCTTCTCTATGGCACATAGTAACCTTACTTCGCTTCTTCTCCAACAAGGCCGGGGGGCTGGATTTTACCCTAAATCACCTCATACGATTGTATCGGCCTCAAATCTTTTGAGGACTAATCAGGATCCATCGTCGGGCATCGAAAGCTTTAATGTTGAGCATCGACGAAGACAAGGATCGGGGTTGGATGGGCCGTTATATTCGGGCGAGGACCCATGACCTTATCCCGGAAGAGAAGATGCCGTTCCCCGAGTAATGGAATTTCTACCGTAAGTGATTTTCATAAGGCGTTGCTTTTCGTATCTTTCTTTGATTCTCTCTGATATCTCCCTCCGATATACAACTGCCCCTTGGATGCCACAAGTGGTACCCGACCTCGAGGATTGGGTTCAGAAATTAGCCTCGACTTCCTCTTATGCCGAACGCGCTTGGCGTGATTTGGCAAAAGGTAGGTGGGAGGCCAAGAATCACGGTAAGGGTCCTTCTCATGTTTTTCGAAACGTTTTTTATGCTCCATTCGTTACTGACTTCCTTTCATGCAGGCGTAACCAAGGATGCCGTTTTGAGGCCTTCGAGTGGTGAGGAAGGAACCAAGTCCCTGGTCCCGAAACTGGGGAAAGATAAAAAGCGAAAAGATGTCTCTCGGTCAGAGGACCTCAAGCCCAAAACTCGATGGGTGATGAGGAAGTCAATCGCTCTTCCGATGGACTCGGTCCAACGACTGAGAGAAGAAGAAGAAGAAGATGCTTTGGCTTTGGTCGTCCGATCCGCAAAAGCTATCGAGGTCGCCAGACCTTCTGAGTCGATGATGGCTACACTGCTCGGGGCCGGTTCCGATACCCCGAGTCTCGATCAGAGCGTCCCGAGCGATTCTCTCGGGACTATGATAGATGGTCATTCACCTTCTCTTCTGACCTTTTCTGAGGATGCATTAAAGGAAGCTCGAGAATTGAAGACACCTGATATGGGTGGAGGCTCTAGTGTAGGGGATCCTTTTCGGGATTGCTTTACTGGAATCAGCGATACCTCCGATATTAGTGACACTTCTCTTCTCCTAGAAGAGGACCAACGTTTCATTTCTTGGGTAATGATTTTACTGTGCCTGGTTTCTTTGTTCTTTTCTAAACCTGACTTGTGTTTTTTTGCTTTTCTTCTGTGTAGTCCATTAGCAAGTTTCGAGTCGACCTCAGCCAGTATGAGGTCGAGATTCAGAAAGTCTCGGGGGAGAGAGATGCTCTTTGGCTTCTTTGCGGCCAAAAGGATAAGGTTCTAAGGGACCTCCAAGCAGATTTGGCTAAGGCTCGTGAAGAAGAGGTCAAACTAGATAAGTAGGTGAGCCTCGTTCTGTTAGAGTATGGGTTTGACCCAACTGTGGAAGCTAACCCTTCGTTATCTCAGCTTCGGCAAAAGGTTGAAAAGATCGGGTTGCTTCGGGAAGAAGTCGATAAAATCAAGGCCGAATGTGATCGGTGGAAGGAGATTATCGACCGCCTGGATGCAAAAAAAGAAACAATCTTGGCCAAATTATCATCGGCTGATATTCAGCTTCGAAACGTCAAGAAAAAAAGTTTGGCTCAGGTCAAGAAGATCGAGGAGCTTGAAACAAGGCTTGCTGAGGCCAAGGCGGAGATTGAGTCATCGAAAGTCATGGCGGATAAGTCTATTGCCATGTATCGAGCTGATGCCGAGGATTCTTAAATGGAGGCAAGAGAGGTAGCGGATATTGCCGACACTCGAGCACATTGGGTTGCCGAACTTGCTAAGTGTCGATCTCGGAGGGAGACCCTCGAGGAGATACACGCTCGAGGTTTCGATCTTGCTGAAGAGATAAAAGGGCCAAAGAACTCGAAGCTGATGCTGAAGCCTTGGCTTCTGATGGCGACGACGACGATGATGATGATGGTAGAAAGAGCGGGTCCGATAACGGGGGGCAGCCCGGTGGAGAAGAGACCGCTGTCGATGATAACCCAGAAGCTTAGCCTTTAGCTTCTATGTTGCATTTATTCATGTAAATAATCTTTGTATATTTATACTAATTTTTTCTTTTACTGACTTGCTTCTGCTTTCTTGCCTTGTGAAGATTTTATTCATGCCTTGCGAATGTTTTCATAAGGATTTAGGCGGTTTCATCGAATTCGGCCTTCGTAGCCTTTATGGCCGAGTGAGTGTTTGCTCGAACTCGAAATAAAAGTAGCCCGCAGGCTTAGTAGTCGAGTTAACATTTCGAACGCGAAGTAAAATATCGTAACTCGTAGGCTTTTTATGATCGAGTGAATGATTTCTCGAACTCGAAGTAAGATATCCCTTAGGCTTTAATAATTGAGTGAGTGATTATTTCGAACTCGAACTCAGAATATCTAAGCCCGTAGGCCTTTTATGATCAAGTGAGTGATTGCTCGAACTCGAAGTAAGATAGCCTTTAGGCTTTAATAATTGAGTGAGTGATTGTTTCGAACTCGAACTCAGAATATCTAAGCCCGTAGGCCTTTTATGATCGAGTGAGCGATTGCTCGTACTCGAAGTAAGATAGCCCTTAGGATTTAATAATTGAGTAAGTGATTGTTTCGAACTCGAAATCAGAATATCTAAGCCGGTAGGCCTTTTATGATCGAGTGAGTGATTGCTTGAACTCAAAGTAAAATAGCCTTTAGGCTTTAATAATTGAGTGAGTGATTGTTTCGAACTCGAACTCAGAATATCTAAGCCCGTAGGCCTTTTATGATCGAGTGAGCGATTGCTCGAACTCGAAGTAAGATAGCCCTTAGGATTTAATAATTGAGTGAGTGATTGTTTCAAACTCAAACTCAGAATATCTAAGCCTGTAGGCCTTTTATGATCGCTTGTATCAAAAATCCCTTTGATGGTGGTTGGCCTTTAAGCCTGTTTGAATCATGAAGCAGGAAGATCTTTTCAAAGTGTGAGATATCTGAAAAAAAAGAAGTTCTCCTTTATAAATCATTATACATGTGTTTGTATCTTGTGCCAGAGTTCGAGCAAAACTACCTAGGCATGGTTTGTTTTGACCATTTGTCCCTTACACTTTTCTCTATCGAGACCCTGTTTGACATGAGTTTGATATGAAATAATTTTCTTGTGCCGAACTTGATTTATTCGATTGGTAGCCCCCCCAGTATTCGACATTGATTACGAAGGAGCCTCATATACTATTAATTTGTCCCTGGGTAGCACATAGTTGTTGTCTCATTAAAAACCTTGCAGGAAAAACCCATTTGGGATAAAAGCCGAACTTAAGGGAAAAAGAGTACAACGAGTGCTTTGAAACCATAAGTCTTGATGTTTTTTGTCGAATTCCTACAATGAGTTAGTGTCGAATATACGTATATAGACGATAGAGAAGAGAAAATCATACCTTAACAGTAATATCGTTTGAGAAGCGATATGTTCCAATTGTTTGGTAATGGTTTTCCATCCATTGCTCCAAGTTTATAAGACCCTTTTCTGATTATTTCGAGGACTTGATAGGGTCCTTCCCAATTTGGGCCGAGCTTCCCTTCATTAGGATCTCGAGTGTTGATGGTGACCTTCCTTAGGACCAAGTCCCTAGTCTTGAAATGGCGGAGGTTGGTTCTTCTGTTGTAGTACCTTTCAATTTGTTGTTTTTGAGCAGCCATTCGAACCAGTGCCGCTTCTCGTCTTTCATCTAATAATTCGAGGCTAGTATTCATTGCCTCGTAGTTCGATTCTTCCGATGTATGTCGAAACCTTGCGCTTGGTTCCCCGACTTCGACCGGAATTAAAGCCTTGGAGCGATACACTAAGGAAAATGGGGTCGCTCCTGTACTGGATTTAGATGTTGTCTGATATGCCCAAAGGACTTCGGGCAAAATTTCTCTCCACTTTCCTTTAGCTTCATTCAATCTTTTTTTTTTATGTTTTTGGATGATAATCTTGTTCGTTGATTCGGCCTGTCCGTTCTCGCTAGGATGATATGGTGTGGATAGTATTCTTTTTATTTTATGGTCTTCGAGAAATTTTGTCAATTTACCGCCGATAAATTATTTACCATTGTCGCATGTTATTTCTGCCGGTATCCCAAATCGACACACGATGTGGTCCCAGATGAAATCTATAACCTTTTTTTCTCTCACTTTTTCGAACGCCTGTGCTTCAACCCATTTAGAGAAATAGTCAGTTATAAACAAAATGAATTTAGCTTTACCCGGGGCCGATGGTAGAGGGCCGACGATATCCATTCCCCATTTCATGAATGGCCATGGAGAAATGACCGAATGAAGCTGCTCTCTGGGTTAATGGATCATCGGTGCAAACCTTTGACATTTATCACATTTTCGAACGAAATCCTTAGTGTCCTTCTCCATGCTATCCCAGTAGTACCCTGCTCTGATGATTTTGCGAATTAATAGTTCGGCGTCGGAGTGGTTTCCACAAGTGCCTTCATGGACCTCTCGTAAAACATAATCGGTGTCTCCTGGTCCCAAACATACCGCCAGTGGTCCGTCGAACTTCCTTCTGTATAATGTTCCATCTTCAACCAGCGTGAATCGAGCAGCCTTGGTTCGTAGAACCCTCGATTTTTTAGGATTCGATGGGAGTTTTCCGTTCTTTAAGTATTCAATATACTTATTCCTCCAATCCCAGGTTAAGCTCGGGGAATTTATTTCGGCATGCCCCTCCTCGATTACAGATCTCGATAGTTGAACGACAGTCCCCGAGTTGATCTTATCTTCCTTGACTGCGGGCACGACTTGATTGTGCAAACCGAGCTGCTCTACTACCCAAGATCGGATGATATTCGCAGAGCTGTCTGGATCCACTAAGACACGCTTAACTTGAACTTTATTTAATAGGATAGAAATTACCAGAGCGTCATTGTGAGGTTGGGAGATGCCCTCGGCTTCTTCAATTCCGAATGATTAAGTGCCCTCGGGTACATAGCCTCGAGTTCGTTTTTCCCCTGTGGCCGGTATCTTGCCGTATTTGAGCATGGGTCCCTGTAGAGTATCGACCCCACCGATGATCATATGAATTATATGCAAAGGTTCCTCTTGTTTATCTTTTTTGCTGGCGTCCCTTTCTCTGAAGTGATTCTTGGCTCGGTCACTGAGGAACTCTCGAAGGTGTCCCTCATTGAATAGACGGGCTTCCTCTTCTCTTAATTGTCTGCAATCCTCGGTCCTGTGGCCATGCGTACCATGATACTTTCACATCGAATTCGGGTTCCTTGGGGAAGGGTCGATTTGCATGGGTATGGGCTATCTAGGATCGACATATTTATCAAAGCCACTCTTGCTCATAAGCCCCCGAGAATTTTGTCCTCGATTACTTCTTCGATTGTTCCGAACGGCATTGCATGTTGAACCGTTGTTCATTCGATCTGCGATGTACAGTTGATATCAGTCTCTTTTCGGCCTTTGTTCTTTGTCGATGTCCCTCTGATTTTTAATAGCTGTCCTGTTCTGATGCATGTATCCGGAAGGATCTCCCAACTGGTCGTCTTTGACCCTAATTTTTGACTGATATCGGTTGTGTACATCCGCCCAAGTTATTGCTGTATACTTGATCAAAAATTCTGCTTCAACCGATGTGATGCTATTGAACTTTGCTCGTTTAACCCTTGGGTGAAAGCTTGGACGGCCTAGTCGTCTGTGACCGGTGGCAATTCTATGCGTTCCATTTGAAATCGGGACACGAACTCCCTCAGCATTTCATTACCCCTTTGCTTTACTTTGAAGAGGTCCGATTTCCTTGTTGCAACCTTTATGGCACGAGCATGTGCCTTTACAAACGAATCCGCTAACATGACAAAAGAATCGATTGAATGTGGTGGCAAATTATGATACCAAGTCATCGCTCCCTTCGAGAGGGTCTCTCCGAATTTTTTCAATAACACAGATTCGATCTTATCATTTTCCAAATCGTTATCCTTGATGGCACATGTGTAAGAGGTAACGTGTTCGTTGGGATCGGTCGTACCGTTATAATTGGAAATTTCGGACATACAGAATTTTTTGGGGATTGGTTTTGGGGCTGCACTCGAGGGAAAAGGCTTTTAAATGAATTTTTTCGAATCCAGCCTATTTATCATTGGTGGAGCTCTCGGGATCTGATCGACCCTGAAATTATATGTTTTTACTTTTTTATCATTGGCTTCGACTCGTTTTGTGAGTTCCTCGAGCAATTTAGTAATTTCGAGAGTAGTCCCCGATTGTTGCTCGTTTGACTTCACTATGACTGGCTCCGTTCTGTGGGTGATTTCTAGAAGCGGATCGGGTTCCGGCCTGCTTTGTACCTGAGCTTGGCTCTGCAACTGAGCTATCGCTATTTGTTGGGCCTGTAACATCTCGAAGATCATCCGTAAGCTGACTCTGATCTCCTCCACGTTATGGGCATCTCGAGCAACAGATCGAGTACCACTCTGAATACTTTTTTCTAGTTCGGAACGTTGGTTCACATCAAAAGCCACTTGTGAATTGACATCTAGCGGTACTTCGACTCGAATTTCAGGTACTTCGACTCGAGCTTCAGTGACATTGTTAAGTGGCTATCCATCCCTGGGTATTAAGTTGTTGGTTTCATCCTGAAGGCCGGTTTCGTGGTCGATAGGTAAAGCCATCAATCGAGGGTTTGTCATTGCTAATTCGGAGTTGTAAACTGGTTCGTATTGCGGATTTGTATGAAACAACCACTGTTATCCTTAACCCCACGGTGGGTGCCAAACTGTTTATCAGGAAAGTCGGATATAGTTGAATTTATAAGTAGTTCTAAGGATATGTGATATAGCTTGACATAAATCGTACGCAGAAGTGAAAATGTTTAGATCCTTGGCTATAAAACGAGATATAAATTATTGAACAAGAAGAGTGACTATGCTTAGTAAAACAAGCTCAATAGATTTATTCTTCAATAAATAGAAGTAGCCTTTTCTTACAATGTATCAACCCCCCATTGTGCTTACAAGGATTCCCCCTTTATAGTAGAGAGATCTTACTTTATTTATAATAAAAAATATATAGTGGAAAACCTATGATGAATTGTCTCTTCCTCGATTACTGTCAAGATTTTTTCCCCTAGTGCGGTTGCAACGGCTCTTGTCTGAGAGCTCGATACTGGCTCGAACTTGGTATTGGGTCGAGCCCTCATCCTTGGTTTGAGTTTGACATTCAGGGTGAGTGTCAATCGGTCTGTGCATCTTATGACAACCTTTACGTTGCCTTGCGGTTCAATTTGGTCATGGGCTCGATAATGATACTGTAATGACCCGGCCAATCATTTTGAATATTATAACTTCATTTCCCCATTTACTACTCAATTTATGACTTGTGTGCAAATTTGAGGTCAATCGGACTTGATTCGATAGGTTTCAGCATCGAATGTAGAAGTTGGAAATTTCATAAGACTAAAGTTTCAAGTGAGTTCGCACAAGATCCTATTTCAAACGTATTCTGCTACCAAACTATAATGACTTATGAGGTGATTTACCTATAAAATTAAAGCCCCTTGAGTCTAGTTTCTAACACTTCAAACCGTTCGTCATTCGGACATTCCTACAAGGAGTTATGATCAAATACCCAAAGGCTGTCCTGTAGCTCGCTACAGAGCTCGCGGGGCCGGGTGTAAGAGCATGCTTTAGCCAGGCGAGGCCAGCCAAAAGCCAGGTTTAACCAGACTTTAGCCTGGTGAGGCCAGGTGTAATACCAGGCTTTAGCCTGGCGAGGCCAGCCAAAAGCCAGGTATAACCAGGCTTTAGCCTGGCGAGGCCAGGCTTGTCGCCTGGTCTGGAATTTTTGGAGTATCCATTCTTCTATTGTTATAACTCGACCCAACTTCGATAAATAAGCCTTGAAGTTAATTTTGGAGCAAAAATCTGATATTTTTAGAGAGAAGGGAGAGTGTTCTAGAGAGAGGAAGAAGGTCAAGTACTTTGTTCATCAAGATCTTGTTCAAGCTTTGAAATCCAACAAGGAAATATCACAAGATCTTCACCCAAGAGGTAAGGTTCTAACCCCTAGTCTTCAATTTCGAGTTGGGTAAAGATGAGTGATTAAGAGTATGATTCTTTGGTGTAATAGTATCATTTACAACAACAACAACAACAACCCAGTATAATCCCACTAGTGGGGTCTAGGGAGGGTAGTGTGTACGCAAACCTTACCCCTACCCTGGGGTAGAGAGGCTGTTTCCAAATGACCCTCGGCATCCTTCCCTTCAAGAACTCCCCACCTTGCTCTTGGGGTGACTCGAACTCACAACCTCTTGGTTGGAAGTGGAGGGTGCTTACCAGCAGAGCAACCCACCTTGTCCTGTAATAGTATCATTTATACATATCAATAAGGTTTATGGAAATATTGTTGATTTCAAATGGGTATAGATTGGGTTGAAAATGGTAGAAATCTTCAAAGACTTTAATTGAAGATTTGAGGGTCGAGTTGATGTCGGAATTTGGTAAAATTTATATGGTTTGACTCATGGTTGGATGAGCGTTCATATGTTTTAACTTTTGTTGGGTTCTGAGATGTGGGACCCACAGGCGATTTTTGAGTTAGTTTCGGATTTTATTGGAAAAATTAGTATTTCCTTATGGAATTAATTACAATAATTGGTATTGATTGAATCGAATTATTTATGACCAGATTCAAGGCGTTTGGAGACCAATTCACGAGGAAAGGAAATTTTGGAATAAGAATTTTACGGGTTGAGGTAAGTAACTGTTTTAACTCTGGCTTTGAGGGTATAAACATGGAGAATTTGATATCGTGTGACTGTTTGGAGGTGATACCCACGCTAGGTGATGGGCGTGTGGGCATATACCTCGAGGGAGTGAGACTTGGTCCGTCCCGTGAGGCTTCATGGCCATCATATGTGTTTACGTAGTTACTTGTTGTTGAACTTGTCTGCCTTCATGTTAGAGATCATGCTTAGGCTTTATTTATGCTCACATTATTTGTACTCAGTCATAGAAATTATTATACATGTTTACCTCAATTTCAATTATTTGCTAATATGCTGTGATACTTGATGTGGGCTGTATTCCCTTATTTGTTGATGATGGTGAGGCTAGTGAGGTACATGATTGAGTGAGGTCGAGGGACTGGTTGTAAGGATATTAATACCATAACATGTGAGTTGTCTGCGTAGCACGTGAGTTGACCGTGCGGGTCCAGGTATTGATACCATAGCGTGTGAGTTGTCCGCGCAGTACGTGAGTTGACCGTGCGGATCCAGGTGTTGATATGATGGCACGTGAGTTGTCCGTGCTTAGCGCTTGGGCTTTGGGAGCCTCTCCGGAGTCTGTACACACCCCCAATGAGCGCAGAATGTTGAGTGTTTTGAGTATTGAGTGCTGAGTGCGAGTGATGAATGATGGAGTGACACTGCTGTGAGGTGGTATTTATTTGTGTTGTTGCTGCATTTATCTGTTAAACTTCTTTGTGGCATTTACTGAGTTATGAAATTTACCTGTTTAATTTCTGTTTATTTTTAAATTGTGAAAAATAAATAATTGGACTGTTTTACTTAGATCGTCACTATTGTTCAGTTCCTTAGTTATTTATATTACTTGCTGAGGTGGTTGTACTCATGCTACACCCTGCACTATATGTACAGATTCAGGTGAGATAGAGCGCGGTGATCGTTGAGTTCAGGCCGGCTATCTGTGGAGATTACAAGGTAGCTGCTAGCGTCCGCAGGACCTTGTTACTCCTTTTATCACTTCTTCTTTTGGATTGTATTGACAGTTAGACAGTTTCATTTCTTAGTTCATAGATTTAGACGCTCATGACTTAGTGACACGCCGATGTTTAGGGCTCGTTTCCGTATTTCTAAAATTATATTTAGAGTTGATTTAGTTTATGAGAAATTCAAATATTGAAATGTTTTATTAAATTTTTATAATCGGTTTAGTAGGAATATTTTAGGAAGTAGGCTTGCCTTGTAACACGATAGGCGCCATCACGGCCATGGTTAGATTTTAGGTCGTGACAAGTTGGTATCAGAGCCTAGGTTACATAGGTCTCACGAGCCATGAGCAGGTTTAGTAGAGTCTTGCGGATCGGTATGGAGACGTCTGTACTTATCTTCGAGAGACTGCAGAACCTTTAGGAAAATTTCACATTCTTAGATTCTTATCGTGCGTTCTGTGTATTCTAGTAACTAAACATCTGTATTTCATTCTCTCACAGATAGTGAGGACTCATGCTACTGGTCAAGAGGGTCAGCCACCAGTTCGGGCCGCGAGAGGCCGTGGTAGGGGCAGAGGTGCATCCCGTACAACAGCTGGGGCAGTACCTGCAGATCCACCGGTTGTCCCAGATCAGTACTAGGTTCCAGTTGTTGATGCACCAGCTCAGGCACCACCTATGCCTATTGTGATTCCTGGCCTTCAAGAGGCCCTAGCTAAGATTCTGAAAGCGTGTACCGGCCTTGCTCAGGCGGTCTCTATTTTGACGACCGCAACCACTTCTAAAGCTGGAGGAGGCACTCAGACTCCTGTCACTCACACACTCGAGCAGGTTGTTCAGGGACTTCAGACACCTGAGGCACCACCAGCCCAGCCGGTTGTAACTACACATGATTATGTGGTTCCTACTATGCCTGAGGATGATCAGCGTAGGTTGGAGAGGTTTGGGAGACTCCAGCTGCCACTTTCAGTGGCACAGAGAGAGAGGATGCTCAGGATTTCTTGGACAGGTGTCAGAGGATACTCCGTACTGCTGGTATTTTGGAGACTTGTGGGGTCTCATTCACTACCTTTCAATTTTCTGGGGCTGCACTCAGATGGTGGGAGACTTACGAGAGGCGTAGGCTTGTTGGCGCAGCACCCCTTACTTGGCAGCAGTTCTCCGTTCTTTTTTTCTGGAGAAATTTGTACCTAAGTCCTGTAGAGAGGAGCTGCGCAGGTAGTTTGAGCAACTTCGCCAGGGAGAGATGTCTGTTACACAGTATGAGATGCGGTTCTCCGAGTTAGCTCGTCATGTATTCTGGTTGGTTCCCACAGACCGAAAGAGGATCAGGAGGTTTATAGATGGCCTCGGTTTTCATCTTCGATTGCTTATGACCAGGGAGACAGTATCTGGGGTTACCTTTGATGAGGTTGTCGACATTGCTCGACAGATTAATATGGTTCGCGGTCAGGAGAGGACTGAGAGGGAGGCTAAGAGGCCTCGTGGTCAGGGTGGTTCCAGTGGTGCTCCTAAGGGAGGTCAGTTTAAGCAGGACCAGTTTCAGCAGGGTCAACCATCATTCAGTGCATTGCCAGCACAGGGTTCTCATTATACCCCGCCCGCTCAAGTATCAACGGGAAATTCTTTTGGGCATCAGGAGCAACAGTTTCATCAGAGGAGGGGTTGTTTCGAGTGTGGGGATTTTTGTCACATTGCGAGATATTGCCCTAGGATGTTGGGTGGGACTCCGCAGCGGAGTACTCAGCCTCCAACTATAGCACCAGTTACCTCACCACCCGCCCAGCTAGCTAGGGGTAGAGTTCAGCCAGCTAGGATATAGCCCAGTCAGCTATGGGTCACCCGAGAGGGGGAGGTAGATCAGGGGGTGGTCAGGCCCGTTTCTATGCCCTCACAGCCGGGCTAGACGCTATTGCTTCAGATGATGTGATTTCAGGTATGTTCTTCCGTTGGACTCGTTCGAGGACGAACATTTATTTAAGAGGGGGAGAATGTAACGACCTGGCCAGTCGTTTTGAATATTATAACCTCATTTCCCCATTTACTACTCAATTTATGACTTGCGTGCAAATTTGAGGTCAATCGGACTTGATTCGATAGTTTTTAGTATCGAATGTAGAAGTTGGAAATTTCATAAGACTAAAGTTTCAAGTGAGTTCGCACAAGATCCTATTTCAAACGTATGCTGCTACCAAACTATAATGACTTATGAGGTGATCTACCTATCAAATTAACCTTGAGTCTAGTTTCTAACGCTTCAAATCGTTTATCATTCGGACATTCCTACAAGAAGTTATGATCAAATACCCAAAGGCTGTCCTGTAGCTCGCTATAGAGCTCGCGAGGCCGGGTGTAAGACCAGGCTTTAGCCTGGCGAGGCCAGCCAAAAGTCAGGTTTAACTAGGCTTTAGCCTGGCGAGGCCAGGTGTAATACCAGGCTTTAGCCTGGCGAGGCAAATCAAAAGCCAGGTATAACCAGGCTTTAGCCTGGCGAGGCCAGGCTTGTCGCCTGGTCCGGAATTTTTGGAGTATCCATTCTTCTATTGTTATAACCCGACCCAACTTTGATAAATAAGCCTTGAAGCTCATTTTGGAGCAAAAATCTGATATTTTTAGAGAGAAAGGAGAGTGTTCTAGAGAGAGGAAGAAGCTCAAGTACTTTGTTCATCAAGATCTTGTTCAAGCTTTGAAATCCAACAAGGAAATATCACAAGATCTTCACCCAAGAGGTAAGGTTCTAACCCCTAGTCTTCAATTTCGAGTTTGGTAAAGATGGGTAATTAAGAGTATGATTCTTGGGTATAATAGTATCATTTATACATATCAATAAGGTTTATGGAAATATTGTTGAGTTCAAATGGGTATAGATTGGGTTGAAGATGGTAGAAATCTTCAAAGACTTTAATTTAAGATTTGGAAGTCAAGTTGTTATTGGAATTCGATANATAAGGTTTATGGAAATATTGTTGAGTTCAAATGGGTATAGATTGGGTTTAAAATGGTAGAAATCTTCAAAGACTTTAATTGAAGATTTGAGGGTCAAGTTTATGTCGGAATTTGGTGATATTTGTATGTTTGGACTCGTAGTTGGATAGGCGTTCATATTTTTTAACTTTTATCGAGTTTCGAGATGTGGGACCTACGAGCAAATTTTGAGTTGATTTCGGATTTTAATGGAAAAATTAGTATTTTCTTATGGAATTAATTACAATAATTGGTATTGACTGAATCGAATTATTTATGACCAGATTCAAGGCGTTTGGAGACCAATTCATGAGGAAAGGAAATTTCAGAATAAGAATTTTACGGGTTGAGGTAAGTAACTGTTTTAACTCTGGCTTTAAGGGTATAAACCCGGAGAATTTGATATCGTGTGACTGTTTGGAGGTGATACCCACGCTAGGTGACGAGCGTGTGGGCGTATACCTCGAGGGAGTGAGACTTGGTCAGTCCCGTGAGGCCTCATGACCATCATCTGTGTATACGTAGTTACTTGTTGTTGAACTTGTCTGCCTTCATGTTAGAGATCATGCTTAGACTTTATTTATGCTCACATTATTTGTACTCAGTCATAGAAATTATTATACATGTTTACCTCTGTTTCAATTATTTGCTAATATGCTGTGATACTTGATGTGGGCTGTGTTCCCTTATTTGTTGATGATGGTGAGGCTAGTGAGGTATATGATTGAGTGAGGTCGAGGGCCTGGTTGTGAGGATATTAATACCATAGCGTGTGAGTTGTCTGCGTAGCACGTGAATTGACCGTGCGGGTCCAAGTATTGATACCATAGCGTGTGAGTTGTCCGCGTAGTACGCGAGTTGACCGTGCGGATCCAGGTGTTGATATTATGGCACGTGAGTTGTCCGTTCTTAGCGCTTGGGCTTTGGGAGCCTCTCCAGAGTCTGTACACACCCCCAATGAGCGCAGAGTGTTGAGTGTTTTGAGTATTGAGTGCTGAGTGCGAGTGATAAGTGATGGAGTAACACTGATGTGAGGTGGTATTTATTTGTGTTGTTGCTGCATTTATCTGTTAAACTTCTTTGTGGCATTTACTGAGTTATGGAATTTACCTGTTTAATTTCTGTTTATTTTAAATTATGAAAAATAAATAATTGGACTATTTTACTTAGCTCGTCACTATTGCTCAGTTCCTTAGTTATTTCTGTTACTTGCTGAGGTGGTTGTACTCATGCTACACCCTGCACTATATGTACAGATTCAGGTGAGATAGAGCGCGGTGATCGTTGAGTTCAGGCCGGCTATCTGTGGAGATTGCAAGGTAGCTGCTAGCGTCCGCAGGACCTTGTTACTCCTTTTATCACTTCTTCTTTTGGATTGTATTGACAGTTAGAGAGTTTCATTTCTTAGTTCATAGATTTAGACGCTCATGACTTAGTGACACGCCAATGTTTGGGGTTCGTTTCCGTATTTCTAAAATTATATTTAGAGTTGATTTAGTTTATGAGAAATTCAAATATTGAAATATTTAAATTCTTATAATTGGTTTAGTAGAAATATTTTGGGAAGTAGGCTTGCCTTGTAACACGATAGGCGCCATCACGACCATGGTTAGATTTTGGGTCGTGACAAATTGGTATCAGAGCCTAGGTTAGATAGGTCACACGAGTCATGAGCGAGTTTAGTAGAGTCTTTCGGATCGGTACGGAGACGTCTGTACTTATCTTCGAGAAGCTGCA
>AWOL01S0002193.1:0-11164 GCA_000715115.1 Nicotiana otophora
TATATAGGCTGTTGACATTCTGGATATGTTGGTCTTATTTGTGGATTTGAGGAAAATGAAAAGAGTAAGAGGAGGTACTGTCCAAAATTTTGTAGATGAGCTAGTTGCTCATTTGTGTTGAGTTCTAGCTTCTGTAAGCCTAACAATGGTCCCTTATTGTTTGTTATAGATTGAAGTACTAACGGGCTGAACCGACATCGTATGGTTAAGTAAACGACAAAGGTATGATAAGGTTATCCCTTCTTTTCTTTTGGCATTGTAACACCCCGGAAAATTTTGAAATATTTCGGTGTAAAGCCCCGTAAATTTCGCAAATGAATTCAAGGATTCATGGAGCCGGAGTAGGCTTACGTGTTTGAGGATTAAACAGTGCGTTGGGGAGTTGAAGAAAATGTTGGGCAGAAGTAGGCATTTCTGCGTCCTATTCTGCAACCGCAAAACTATTCTGCGGACCGCAGAATGGTCGCAAAGTGGGTCAGTTTTCTGGGTCATTTTGATGTCAAATTTCGCGGCCATTATGCGACCGCATAACCACTTCGCGGGCCGCACTCTTGTCGCATATCCTGCTTTGGGATTTTTCGGAGGGAGGTTCTGCTGTGCACAATGCGACCGCAGAACAGGTTTGCCGGCCGCATAGTGACCGCAGACCGGGTCAGTCTCGTCCAGTTTTGGAGGCCAAATTATGCGGCCGATATGCGGTCTGCATATCGATTATGCGATCGCAGACCTTGTTCCGGAGCTCCATTTTTGGATTTTTAAAACCCAACTCTACTTCGTTAAATACACGCTTTGGGTCATTTTGTGAGCTAAATCTGACACTTTTAGAGTGAGAGAGCGCCCTAGAGTGAGAAGGTGTTCTTCAACAACTTTTTCTTCAATTCTTGCTCGAATCTTGGAAGATTAACAAGGAAAACTCACTAGGTCTTCATCCTAAAGGTAAGATTCTACACCCTAACCCTCAATTTCGAATTTTTCTAGAAATGGGTAATTAACAAGATAAATTTTAAGCATGGGAGTTGTCCATCTTACATGCATGTTTTATCAAAGAGTGTAGGAAGATTTTTGAGCTAAAAATGGTAAAGAATGGGTCGTCGGATGATGGAATCCTCTATAAAAAGACCTTAAAATATTAATGCACACCTAGTGTTGGATAAAATGCTCAAATGAGCTAGAACCACGATCATCCTCCTAATTTTGATTCAATTTGTTACATTTTCAAAATAGATTAAAGTTGCTAAGATTTTCGGAATATTTTAGAGTGTAAGGAAGCTCAATTGAGACATGTTGGCTAAACTCATGTCCTATAACTAAACCCCACGGTATTCATGCAATTTATGTAAAGTCCCGAATTATTCATTAAGAAAGTGGCTATTCCGAATAAGCTTGTGATGAAAGATATATGTATAATATATATCCCAAGGTGATTTTACTATGTTATGTTATCATTTGAGAATATGTTCAAATTATGGATGTGCGTTAATAATATTGCTTCAAGTCGAGTTCAAACGAAGGATATTATGCCAAATTTTGTGAAAAACCCCTATGTGCCTAAGACTCTTAATTGCTCACATGTGTACTAAAAATATTGATTTATATTGCCTTGTTGTTTATGATGATGATGATGTTTGAAAGTGAAAAGGGTGAGTATGGAATGCTAAATGTGGCCATCGTGCTAGAATGAGAATTACATATGTGGCCAATAGTGCCAATGAAATGAAAGAATGTGTGAACATTATGAGATGAGTTTTAGATCCTTTACATAATAATGTCATTAATGTACTATTATTACCCGTGGCTAGTACAAGTAAGCGATAGTATGAACATGAATTGTGGTTGTTTGCCAAAACAGGAATAATGAATGAAACCATGTGGACGGTCTATAAAACGGATAGGTATGTTGTGTTATGAAATCCTATGGACGGTCTATGAAACGCATAGGTATATTGTGTTATGAAATCCTGTGGACGGTCTATGAAATGTATAGGTATATTGTGTTATGAAATTTTATGGACGGTCTATGAAACGCATAGGTATATTGTGTTATGAAATCCTGTGGACGGTCTATGAAACTCATAGGTATATTATGCTATGAAATCCTATGGACGGTCTATGAAGCGCATAGGTATATTGTGTTATGAATTCCTGTGGACGGTCTATGAAGTTATGAAATCCTGTGGACGGTCTATGAAACACATAGGCATATTGTGTTATGAAATCCTATGGATGGTCTAAGAAACGCATAGGTGCATTGTGTATGAGATGTATAGGTATACGGTATGAATAAACACTATGTACTTTCTATGAAACGCATAAGTATATAATATGATATGTGAACACTAAGGACGGTCTAGTGAGACGCATTATTAATGCAGACAATAGGTGCCACTTTTGTTGTCCTCGTTTGTACATGTTGTTTCAATTATATTATATTATGTGTTTCACATATAGATCATATGGCTCGGTTGACCCTAAAAGAAGTTTAGAATGATGCAAGTATAATAAGGCTTGATATTTGAACCTACGCGATATTTTGTAGTCTTTTGATGTACTTTAAATGCCTCTTAGTTGAGTTACCGTATTTTTAAATGGGGTTATGTCTGCCTTTCATACTAGTACTATTCCACATGTACTCACGTCCCTTTTGCCGGGGAAGCTGCATCTTTTAATGGATGCAGGTGGTTCCATAGCAGGCAACATTAATTAGTGATAGCGGCACACTCTCCTCCCAGCAGACTTGGTGAGCCCCACTTCACTTGGGGGTCATGTATCTTTTGTTTCTCATATACTTTGTGGTTGAGGTTGTTACACCCCATGTTTTCGTATGTGAAAGTGCACCATGAATAAATTAATGGAAGCTCAAAAATGAGATGTTACATCCCGTATTTTCGCACGATAAAGTTTCGTCGTAAGTTAATCGACGTAAGTTCGGGAATGAGATTATTGTAATATTATAAGTATTATGCTATTTCAAACAAGTGATGAGTAAATTCGTGAAGGTGAGAGGATAAGCAAATCGAAGAAAATAAATTTCGTCGAAATTTGACATTTTGGGATAAAATATGGTCTAAGCTATAATACCCTGTATTTATGGACTAGTGCCATACAAGATACCACATGGCCATGATAGTAAAGTGTATAAAGTGTATTAAAAGTGAGTAGTATTTTATGATAATCCTTAATTATGTGAATATTTGGTTAATTATTGGACTAGTGGAGATTAATGAATTGATTATGGAATTAAGTGGATAACTTTTGGATAAGTCTTATAACCACTTACGTGGCAGCCATATAAGAGCCACTAGGTGACTCTGAATTAAATGTGCAAGATGGTAAAAATTTAAAGAGTTAGGCACTTTATCTCATTTGGTTAAAGAAAGTTATCAAGAAATGCCAAGAGATGTGACAGCCTAATCATTCCTTGCTTGAAGTAAGCAAATGTTCCATTTCAATTTCACAATATTATGATCAAATTCAAAGAAAACATTCAGCAACTTATTCATAATATGTGCAACGTGATTTTGCTACAAAAATCATACGAGACTACATAATGTTATAGCAACAGGATTTCGCGATTCTAAGGGAGTACGGTGCAACCTTTCTCAAAAATATCATATGGATTTCCCCCTACTTCGATCCACCATTACGTGAGTTGTCACAAAAGACGTGTGTTGGAAGGATTGTCAAGAGAATCGGCTCAGGTATGATGAGGCTATCCCTTCTTTCTTTTGGCATGATCTATACGACACGAACGAAACGAGCAAATGCACAACTACCATAAATGACTCTATTCATAGAAATACTGGAGATGCTTATGTTCTTGATTCCCCATGTGTCATATTATTTTATCATCTATTCATGGGTCTCAAAAATACGTAAGTTGGTAAAGTTTATTTCATGATATTAATCAGAGGCATAATGGTCTTATGACGTACTGAGAGATATTATTAACGTATTTCATATGCATTTCATGCATTTATACATGTACATTGACCCGTGACCAAATGGCATTATATACGCATATTTTATATATATATATGGGAAAAGGTTACGGCGTTATATACACACCACCACCTGATCAGCTGGTATACGTTGATGATTTTCTCACAGTGGCCGAAATATGATAGGATGCCCTCAGAGGCTTGATGATGTTATGAACGCATATACCTATGCATGGTATGATATTTATACGCATATGTATGACATTATAAAAAATGAAATGATTCACAGAGCTATGCAAGCGTACAGGTCGAGTCTTTTACTCCATGTTCCTCTCATGTCTATTATTTACTTATTTTCATGCCTTACGTCTGGTACATTATTTTTACTGACATCCATTTTGCCTGGGGACGCTGCGTTTCATTTCCACAGGTCCCGATAGATAGGTCAAGAGCCCTCCAAGTAGGCTATCAATTCAGCGAAAGATGTTGGTGCGCTCCATTTATTTCGAAGTTGCTTGTTTGGTTAGTATGATTTAGACCGGTATTGTTTGATATGGCGGGACTCTATACCAACTTTATGAAAATTATGTATCCTTAAAGGCTTGTAGATAGATGTTATGTACGTAAAAGATTGTATGGCCTTGTCGGCCTATGTTCAGTGTACGAGGGGTTATTTTGGTCTTATAGGCCCTTATGTCTTATGTATAAGTTGGTATTACATGTTGTATTCTACTTATCTCATGGCATCGTTCCGGCTCAGTTATCTATGATAGTAACAACAACAACAACAACCCAGTATAATCCCACTAGTGGGGTCTGGGGAGGGTAGTGTGTACGCAGACCTTACCCCTACCCTGGGGTAGAGAGGCTATTTCCAAATGACCCTCGGCATCCTTCCCTCCAAGAACTCCCCACCTTGCTCTTGGGGTGACTCGAACTCACAACCTCTTGGTTGGAAGTGGAGGGTGCTTACCATCAGAGCAACCCACCTTGTCAATTATCTATGATAGTATGATATGAAAAGATACATTATGTTGTTACTCTGTAGAGTAAGGTACCGGGTGCCTGTCGCGGCCCATTGATTTGGGTTGTGACAAAGTAGTATCAGAGCAATTATGTCCTAGGAAGTCTACAAGCCGTGTCTAGTAAGAGTTTATGGGTGTGTTGTGCACCACACTTATAAACAGGAGGCTACAGGGCATTTAGGATTGTCACTCTTTCTTCTTACTCTAGATCGTGTGGTAGAGCTCAATTGTAAGAACTCAATTTTCTAAACTCTATCTTATTCATAATACGACGATGCCTACATCTAGAAAGATGGTTGGTAAGAGATATAGATGTGGAAGAGTTGAGTAAGAGGAACTCAATTTTTGCATCATGCTTATGATGGATAAATATGAGGTATTCAGTAGATCGTGTGTGTACTAAGATATGAAAGCCTCTTGATAAGGAGCCTTAAGGCAAGAATATCTATCCACCCCTATGGTGAAAGGCGATGAGAGATTCAGAAGATAGATACAAGTTTCAATAAGTAGAAGAAGCAAAATGAAGAAGTGTACGAGGCGCCCAATTAATGAAGATTATCAGTATTCACAATTCAGGCAGAGAAATATAAGACTTTTGAGTTACCTTCAACAATAATATAGGTATGTACAATTGCCCACACGCATCTCATTTATGCCCTATGGGGGCTAACAAAAGTAGTATAAGAGAAGGACAGATATCAGGGTCCAACTGGGTTGGAGTGACCCAAAATTAGTGGATGGATTGTTTGCGTCAGTTGACATTTCTGAAGGATATTGCAAATGTGCAAATAGATTTCCTTGTGAGATACCCAGATGGTGCACTCTAAATATGAGTACTACAAAGATAGGCGCTAGAAGCCTTGAAAGGGATATTACCTTAATATGGATCCCGTCCCTAGTAAAGAAAAAAATGTTAGGCAACCCGAAGAGCCAGTAGATGGAGCAAGAGCTAAAAGCAAAAGAATGTCCTGTTGAAATTTTCAAAATAAAGTGATAGACAGAAATGTTAGCAGGAAATGAGAAGAGAGTTAATGAAGCATTATGAGTAAGATGTGATGCGTGGATGACAACGGTAGATGAAAAAACAAACATGACAGTATTACAGAGTATATAGTCAAGTGAAGGAAAAGACGAGAGGAGCCAGGCCTTGAGACAACAAAAGTTTATAGGCCACAAAGTCATATCCTCATTTCAAGAAATAAGTTTGTGCCTCCAACGCGACTACCAGAAGGGAGAGTTAAACCCCAGAGTAATAGAAATCAGTATGGGCTAGTGAACAAGATAAACTAAACATGAATTAGGGACTGAATGATTCGATAATGGTCGACATCATGAGAATTTCAGATTTCATTCCGGCGATAATAGAATGGACGACAGAAGAATACCTTTTAAAGGTCATTCAGTAAGACGCTTCCCTAAAGCAAGCAAAGTGAGTAGAGTTAAGCTTAAGGGACAGTATGTGCCAGTTACACTAGGTGTTTCCCTCGTGAGTAAGGAAATTTGTTACCCTTGGTACAGAAGGATTACTGCAAGGCAAATGAGGGTTATCGATGATGTGAAAAGATTCCAAAGATGAAGAGGTAAAACATTTATACGTAGATCATCGTAGCACTAAATGTTAGTACTCCCCTAAAGGGGGGAATATGGAGTAATATGGCATTAAGTCAGAATTAAGGGGTTCTAGTAATTATGGAATGGTAAAGCAAGAATGCGATAAAAGAATGAAAAAGGGACAAGATTGCACTTATTCAAAGCCTACAGATATGCTACGATTTCAGAACATTATGCAAACACGACATCAAGGAAAGGAAGTAAGGGTCCCTGCCCAAGATGTTATGGATAGATAAGGAATCACTGTGAGACGTAAGTTAAGACAAAGGAAATAACCCAAGAAAGATTACACAGAATATTAATATGAGAATGGGCCAACGAGTAATCAGTAATTGATTCAGAAAGAGCCTAGTTATGGCTAAATAGGAGGTTACAGATGAGTTAGCAGATCGTGCAAGATAAACATAGTAAAACCCAGTATAATGAATTCAGTCTCACATATAGGACATCATGACCCTTAAGAAATATTCAGATAAGAGCTGGGGTAGTTAAAGGTTCCGTATGAATGTTATGAAAATAAAAGATAGTCTCACTGGGAAGACAGTCAAAATATCAGTTCAGAACAACCCTACAAGCACAAGGGCATGGAAGTAAGTAACTACGGATAATTATAGGCAAGGAAGGACATCAAAAGGTCAGCCGAGTATACAATGTAATAAGCCTACAGATTTGCAAGAGTCAGAGGGTTCTCCCTAAGTACTATAATGAAAGACTAGCTGAGGGAATAAGCAAGAAGGCTTCAACCTAAGCACAGTGACATAAAGAGGAAATGGTCTTGTAAAAACAGTCTCACTATAACATTGTATGCACTCCATAAGGAAGTGGCACCTACCATGGCAAATGAACGGAAAGTAACATCAAAAGTAATATTCGAAATCATATGAGTTGTACAAAAATTCTGGCATGCGTGGGAACTAAGATAAGTTAAGTATGCACTCAACAAGGGGACAGAAAAACCAGAAAAACTAATAGCTTACGCTTAAAGAAAGTTGAGAAGGAACGAAAGGAATTATTCGATCAATGATCCAGAGTTAGTTACGTTATGAACGCACTCGAGATTTCGGAGCATTATCCATGCGGTATATATGTTGATAATCATACAGCCGTAGAAGACTTCGGTATAAGTTAAAAGAAAGAATTGAGTCCAGGTCATAGACAAAGGATTGAATTGTTAAAAGATTATGCCATGGATATTCCATAGCGCCCATGAAAGGCTAAAGTAATAATTAATACCAGGAGCCGCAGATCGAAAGATAGCTTAAGCCTACATAAAGTCTTATCAGAAGAAAGAGCAAACTAAAGAGTTACATCAACTAAGTAAATCAGGAGTCTAATTATTGGACCCAGAAAATTTTAGACATCGTGATTGAGATAAATTGCAGAATTACTCTTAATATCAGAGGTACAAGAGAGATAGTACAACAGCCATATTTTATGACGGCTCTACGATAAAGCCAGTTAGAAGAATACCCGGCTCGTAAGAAGTCATTATGAAGCTCCCACAGGATTATGTATGCACCAAAGGTGCAAGTATTATAATATAGCTTCAAGTTGTAGATGTGAATCATACCTATGTGGAAGGGGGGGTCATGAGAGAGATAGAATACGTGATGCGAGATTTTAAGGTATGTAAGGTAAAGGTGAACAACGTACGAGGTACTCAGGTGCAGAAGGTTGTGAATAATCTATACTTCAGATAGAGGGCTAGAAGCGCTGGGATTTAATATCCAGGAATGATAGTGGCATTGTTAGTGGCATATCTTCTAGCCTATGGTTTCTACGTATCAAGAGGTCTAGTTAAGAGAGTTAGAGACGATACGATGTCTCACTTGATATTCCAGAATGACATAAGGATATCTATGGTACAAGCAAGTTGAAGGAAGGTTTCGAGCAGTATAAATAAATATGTATAGGTCGCAAGCTAAAGTATAGTAAAGCGGCAAGGATTTATGACAGGAATGAGGATAAGAAAGGGCGATTGAGAAGGTGACGAGAATGGATAAGTCCTCAGGATTAAGCCAATAAAAATAAGAGAGTTGATGATTTCTCTAAGTTATAGAAAGCTCAGTATAGCCTGAATATACTCAAAGGAGTCTAAGACTAATAATATCTAAAACAAAATGGAATGTTGCCCTGGTAGTGGAATGAGGATGTGATTGTGATAGATAAAGGATGATGTTTGGGCCTTCGACTGAGTAAAGATTTGAAGAGGATTTCATGGATTGTACGAAATTAAAAACGTAGGGTGAATCACATTGGGATGCTATAAAATACGATTATTGAAGTACAACATCGCCCCTAAGTGGATCAGGAAAATCACTTCAATTATTGCTCGATACAGCATAAGCCCTAGTGGCAATGTATTACGTAAGAAGTTTCAAGTTATCAATGAAAGATTGTAGATCANTGCTATAAAATACGATTATTGAAGTACAACATCGCCCCTAAGTGGATCAGGAAAATCACTTCAATTATTGCTCGATACAGCATAAGCCTAGTGGCAATGTATTACGTAAGAAGTTTCAAGTTATCAATGAAAGATTGTAGATCAACATTGAGGTGAATCGACAATGGATGGATAAAATATACAAAGTACGAGATGAGATTAGACCATCATTCTCAAGATGGACAGTAATGAAGAAGCGTTAAAAGACTTAGCTTTATTCATATAGGATAAGCAACAAGAGTAACCTGGAGTTTGGTCGCAGACCTCAATAACAATAAATCGAAGTAAGAGTTATGGTACAGTATGACCTACTTAGATGTAATAAAGCTAATGATGCCCAGAGGGACAGCTTGACATAATTCTGTATATATTCACAAAGTGAGGCTTAGAGATTGGCTAAGAGCTGGAGGAAAAGGGAGAGAAGTGTCGCATAGGTGCACATACAAAGTTAGAGTCGTACAGGCTGCATGATAGAAGGTAGCAACAGTTACGAGATTAGAAGGATTCTGACTACAAGTTGTGGTGTGAGAAAGAGGCTTAAAGGGGGGAGTGCCCTGGCCTTCGAATTTATTCAAAGAGCAGTTGTCTAAATGGAAAGGAGAATATTGAAGTATTCGCAAGAGCTATGAGTTATGAGAATGATAAGTGCATCAGTCAACATTCGAGGACGAATGTTCCAAAGAGGGGAATGACGTTACACCCCATATTTTTGTACGTGAAAGTGCGCCATGAATAAATTAATGGAAGCTCGGAAATGAGATGTTATATCCCGCATTTTCGTACGATAAAGTTTCGTCATAAGTTAATCAACATAAGTTCGAGAATGAGATTATTGTAAGATTATACGTATTATGCTATTTCAAACAAGTGATGAGTAAATTCGTGAAATTAAGAGGATAAGCAAATCAAAAAAATGAATTTCGTCGAAATTTGATATTTTGGGGGTAAAATACGGTCTAAGCTATAATACCCCGTATTTATGGACTAGTACCATACAAGGTACCACGTGGCCATGATAGTAAAGTGTATAAAGTATATTAAAAGTGAGTAGCATTTTATGATAATTCTTAATTATATGGATAATTGGTTAATTATTGGGCTAGTGGGGATTAATAAATTGATTAAGGAATTAAGTGAATGACTTTTGGATAAGTCTTATAACCACTTACGTGGCAGCCATATAAGAGCCACTAGATGACTCTTAATTAAATGTGCAAGATGGCAAAAATTTAAAGAGTTAGGCACATCATCTCATTTGGTTAAAGAAAGTTATCAAGAAATGCCAAGAGATGTTACGGCACTTATGTTCTTGATTCCCCATGTATCATATTATTTTATTATCTGTTCATGGGTCTCAAAGATACGTAAGTTGGTAAATTTATTTTATGATATTAATCAAAGGCATAATGGTCTTATGATGTACCGAGAGATTTTATTAACGTATTTCATATGCATTTAATGCATTTATACATGTACATTGACCCATGACCAGATGGCATTATATACGCATATATTATATGTATATAGGATATGGAAAAAGGTTACGGCATTATCTACACACCACCACCTGATCAGCTGGTATACGTTGATGATTTGCTCCCAGTGGCCGAAATGATATGATGGGATGCCCTCAGAGGCTTGATGTTGTTATGAACGCATATACCTATGCATGGTATGACATTTATATGCATATGTATGACATTATAAAAAATGAAATGATTCACAGAGCTATGCAAACGTACATGTTGAGTCTTTTACTCTATGTTCCTCTCATGTCTATTATTTACTGATTTTTATTCCTTACATACTCGGTACATTATTTGTACTGACGTCCCTTTTGCCTGGGGACACTGCGTTTCATGCTCGCAGGTCCCGATAGACAGGTCGAGGGCCTTCCAAGTAGGCTATCAGCTCATCGGAAGATGTTGGTGCGCTCCATTTGCTTCGGAGTTGCTTGTTTGGTTAGTATGATTTAGACGGGTGTTGTTTGGTATGGCGGGACTCTATCCCGACCTTTATTAAAATTATGTATCCTTAGAGGCTTGTAGACAGATGTCATGTATGTAAAAGATTGTATGGCCTTGTCGGCCTATGTTCAGTGTACGAGTGGTTATTTTGGTCTTATAGGCCCGTATGTCTTATGT